>JAJAGP010000125.1:485000-532500 GCA_025084515.1 Ancistrus triradiatus | reverse complement strand
GTTCATGGCGGCGAAGAGGCCGAGCGACAGCGTCTCCCACGCGCCCGAGTACTCCGTGGTCAGGGCGAAGGTGGCCGTGTGCTTATGGTGCACCTTGTGGAAGGTGCGGTACAGCCACGGCACTTTGTGGTGCAGATAGTGCCAGATGAAGTACTGGAAGTCGAACAGCAGCAGGCAGGTCACCAAGTGTCTGACGACCTCGAGCAAAGCAGGAGCCTGTGCCGGATGGACGATGGGTCTGAAGTACCAGTGCAGGATGCTCATGGGGAAGAGGTAGACGGCGTGGTTATAAAGCGACAGAGCCAGGCACGTCCACATCATCTTCCACGAGACGTGGCTCTTCTGCTGGAGCTTGTATCTCCTCACAAAGGCCACTCTGGACGACAGCAAGTCCAGGATGACAAACGGCAGACAGAAGCCTAAGTAGACCGTCAGGGAGAACAGGATGGGGAAGAGAGGAGACCTCAGCCAGGTCTCGTACTGTCTGATGCAGTCCCACATATCCTGAAGTAGATGCATGTTGCTCTGAATCTGAGCTTTGGCACCGATCCGCTCACTGGCAGGATTTATTGAGGAGTGTATAAGCACCGCCCCTGGAACTTCCACCGCCATCCTCCATTGTGATTGAAGCTCTAACGCGCTGGAATTTCCTGATGCTTTATTTTCCTTTAAAGACCACGTGCGGTCATTATTGCTTCATCGTTCGGTTGCATATAGCTAACAGGAAGCAGGAAATGACTTAACACATGGTTAATCGCATAGCTTTGATGTTCTGTAGTTTATTGTCTTCGTTGTAAAAATGAGCAGTTTGCTGCCATGTTATAAGAAAGATTGCAGATTAGACTAGAAGTCTAGCTAATCCACGCATTAGCTGAGCTGCTTTTACGTTTCAGAATAAACATCAATCCTATTTAATGCAGTAGAAGGGTTAGATATGATTATTTAAAAGCAATAAAGCTTATTAAGCATAAAACTAAACCCAGAGCAGAGCAAGTCAGATACTAAAGCTGACGCCTCTGAGCGCCACTAAAACGCTTCAGTGCACCACTGCAAACTCATTATCGCCACCTGCTGGATATGATATGTAAATTTCATTATTATTAGTAGTAGTAATAATAGTAGTAGTAGTAGTATTTATTTATTTATTTATTTATTTTCAGATTTTTGCTTCTCCTTACTGAGTACCAAGTACTCAGTACCAAGTACTTTATTACAAAAGTCTGATTCTGAGGACTTTTTCTGTCTTATATGAGGTTACTAGGCTATTTTATAATAAGAATAAAATAATATGTGTGTTCTAAATCACAAGGATAAAGACTTTTATTAATAATTAAATAAACAGGCTCAGTCCAAACTATCATTTATCAAATGTTTGTCATATAACAGAATAATCACATACCTGGAAAAATGAAACACAAAAAGCTTGTCGATAATGGGATTAATTATACCATTTATTGACTTCTACAAAAAAAAAAAAAATAAAAAAAAAAAAAAAAAAAGAAACTAAAAGTTTTTAAAATATACTTCAGTATTTCCTCTTTGGGTGGCACACTGTTGCTTTTCATCTCTAGAGAGTCAAGTCTGAATCACGGCTTGTTGAATGAGCCTGAAGTAAACCAGACCCGTTAGTATTAATCTGAAGTTCTGCCCCTTTGCTGATACTTCACTCTTCTGAAATTAGATTTTGGAACTTGACTGCGATGTTAGACAAATAACCCTGGTTCACAATCAGACTTCCAATTGATCTCAGACATGGATTCTGTGTAATCCAGCCAAGTTCCACTTCAAACCATTTCTTTATCGGCTTTGTTTTAGGAGGGCAGAACGTAAACAAACGGACTTACTGAAAGGAAAAAAAGTGTTTTACTGAGTTACAGAGCTGATCCATTGTCTGTCTATAGAGATTAAAATCCTGTTAGCAGTGAGTGTGAATAAAATAATTTCATATATGGTCATCTAAATACAGTGGAAGCTTCTGATATGGAATGGAATAAAAAATATTTTTAACCCTTGGTAAAAAGTTTTGCTACGTCACTGGCGTCAAATGGAAAAATTATTTTTAGATCTTGTGTTGATTCCCTGTACATACAAGGTCTTTAGTATAACTTTTAGCTGGAGGTTGCATTATTTGTTTGTTTATTATCAGATGGAAGCTTCCTGTTTCCTCTGTCGGTCGGTCTGTTGTGGTCAAACTGAAGCTTTTACACTCGATGACTCAGCTACACACTTACTAATCAGAACTGATGAAGGTTTTTTTTTTTTAATGTGTGATATTTCAGTTAAAATTCCCTGCTCTCACACACACACGGTTATTATCCCCCAGGCACACATGAGTAAAAAGTGTAATAAGAAATTGATTAAATGAGCATTTCATTAAATGAGCTTAATTTCACGCTAAAACATGAGTAAAGACAAAAATCCAACCTTTAATTAAAGTAAAATTAGTTAGAGAAAAAAATCCATCATTACTAAACCATAATTATTCTCACCCCTAGAAATTCTTAAACGTAACTGAAGCTTTTTACCATTTTTGTTGAGCAGAGTCTTTGGGAACTTTCAAACAGTAATCCATGACTTTGCTGGGGTATGTATATGAGGTGACACAGAGGACAAATTCTCTTAGTCATTCATCAGCATGGGAAAGACAACTGAACTACTGACCTTAAAGAGCCCATTTTCAATTACCAATTTTGAGATGTCCAAAAACTTTTGACTCAAGTCCTGAAGAGTGTTTACTCATTCAACATCTACTACTGTGATTTTATTTCACTTTAAATCTACAATAAACATTTAAATATTTCACCGTCATGACTGTAAATATTTCTAATTCTAGCTTATCATATGGGAACAGATCTGACGGCCGTGTCTATAACTGTACGTCTGTAATATTTTAACTATTAAATCCTCAAATTTAAAATAGTCAGTTTGGATAAACCAAAAGACCAAACTTTATGGTACTTACAGAGAATAGGAAAATACTTTTTCTTCACTTATTTTTCTCCATCACCAGGGAATATCAGTGTCATTGACACAGTCTGTTGTTTGTTCTGTAATACAAACTAAACAATATAATAATAAACAACGAATTCATTCTGCATTAGTATTATATTATTATTTGTATACATAAATGAGCGAATACATCCCATCCATTTGTTGCCACTTGGATCCCTCTTGTGGACAAAAACTGCAACTGCACTAATTGTCTAGATAAAGTCTAAAATAAAAAATATTTATATATATATATATTTTATAGACATTTTTAAGGCGAGTGTATTATTAGTGGAAATTAACATAACAAAAACAAGCAAGAAATAAATATTATTCAGTTTTTTACATAAGTTCTAGAGGTACAGCACTACAGAGTGCGATTCTAACCGTGTGGTAAGAAACTGCAACTGCAAATACTCTAAAATCGTAAAGAAAAAGGCGAACTAGCCCGTAGCCTAAACTCTGCCTCATGTGAGCACAACAGGACATTTCTATGGGTTATGTTATGGTTATGGAGTTTAGAAATAATAATATAATCGATATAACAAACTAATAGGTCAAAAATATATTTGGTAATATGCTGTAGGGTCCCATATGTTGTTAGTCTCTGTGTAGCTAGCACGCAGAAAAGTGACAGAAAAGTCTGTATTGTCCAATTCTGACCCAGTTAAAGTGCGATCACATGCAAGTAAAGAATCCAAACGCTGCACTTACGTCATTTGGACACCATCACATTAAATTAGCAAAACAAAAGAATAACTCTTTCTAGTTTTTGTGTTTATATAACACTTGAATTTATTTCTGTCCTGCGGTGGTGATCTAACGTGACGTAAGGAAGGAAACGAGTGAGTAAGGGGCAGGGCATGGTTAAGTAAACTGATACCACACTGAACTCACAAGTGAGGAAAACGAAACCTAAAGGAGAGCAGAGCAGTTTTTAGAAATGCCACACCAATCCATAGAATGCATGTTTTTTTCAGTTTTATTATTTACAAAAACGAGTGTGTGTTGCCTTGTATCCTGGTACGTTTCGTTTTCCTGAGAGAACCATTTATTTGAATTGGGAATTGGGAATCGGTTTCGTTTTCGTTTCTCGAGATTTAAACCCATCTGTGTTCCTGCGGTGTCTCAGAATTGATTTCACACCGACTTTGTTCACAATGAGGTAGGTGCTGCTCGTTACTGTGTATGTTTTGATTATTTCAAACGATTTGATTAATGTATCTGACTCAGATCATGTGCTTCCCCATCAGTTCATCTCAGGACACCGCTTTGAGAACCAAACTCTTTCAGCTGGAATGCCATTTCACCTGGGCTCTGAGAAAGGAGGATACAGACCTCACCGACCTTCTGAACAGACTAGAAGACCAGATTGAATTGGACCTCGGTAAGAAGGCAGGAGTTGCACGTACATACAACTGTTTGGGATTTGTAAAGTTCCTGCTAGGCTCTAATGATGAGGCTCTCAGCTACTTACAGAAATCTGTGGAGCTCAGTAAAGAGAGCCAGAAGCTGCAGGTTGTCCCCTATGGAGCCCTTGCATGGCTACACTATCACATGGGTAATTTCTCTGAGTGTCAAGATTACCTGAAGAAACTGCAGGAGATCAAGGAGAAAAATCCACCCACCCCTCCCTCCGTCCCCTATGCAGAGGTGCTTGGAGAGAAGGGCTGGACCTTCCTTAAGTTCTCTCGTAAGTACTACGACAGAGCTATAGAGTGCTTCAAACAGGCCCTGCAGCTCGCACCAGAGGAGGGTGAGTGGAATTCCGGTCTGGCCATTGCTCTGTATCGTACGGAGACTGAGCTTACCAGTTTAACCGAATCTCCTGCAATTAAGCAACTGAGAGAGGCCATCGAGAAAAACCCCGATGATGACGTTCTTAAAGTTTTGCTCGGTCTGAAATTGGTCGAGTACAAGAAGCACAGCGAGGCAGAGAGCCTAATCGAGACGGCCTTGGAGAGGTCTCCTGAACACCCACATGTGATGCGGTATGTCGCAAAGTTCTTCAGGACCCAAGGCTCCATGGAAAGGTCCTTAGCCCTGCTGCAGAGAGCTTTAGAGAAGGTGCAACCCTCAGCCTTCATACATCATCAGCTAGCTCTGTGCTACAAGTCACAAATGACTTCGCTTCCAGGTGAACGACACAGCAGTCATGCAGAAATTCAGCAGGCCCGTAACCAGTGCATCTATCATTTAGAAATGGCAACCACGCTTAAGACTTCCTTCATCGTGGCCATGACCGAGCTGGCCATCCAATACGACTACAACAAAGAACCTGTAAAAGCAGATGAGATGTTCCAGGCAGCATTCCAGACAGCCAAGCAGAAAAACGACTTCCACCAGTTGGTTCATCTGCGTTACGCGGAGATCCAGCAGTACAGGAGGAGATGTGAGCCTCGGGCCATCGAGCACTACAACACATGCATGAAAATGAATCCAAACTCGTTTGAGGGGAAGAAAAGCGCTAAGAGTTTGAAAAAGATTGCTGAGAGAAGGATTGACAAAAACGCAAAGGATGGAGAAGCCTATGGAATTCTGGGATTCATCCACAAGGAACAGGGTGATAAGAAGCTGGCTATTGAGTGCTTTGAGAAGCGCTGAGCTTCATGGATAACGAGGATTACCTCAGCGACCTCTGTGAACTTAGACTGTCTTTACAGTAATAATAAACGTGTGTGTTGGTGGTGCACTATAATCCATGTTTACTTTATAATATTGAGATGAATCCTGTCATGGACGAAGGTTTAAAATCGTTACTGAATGTGGAGTTGTCGAATGTGTTTTCTCTTTATGGTGTTTGTTTTTCCTGCACTTTACCTGTAAAAAAAAAGCACTTTTGCTCTCTATTCAAATGTAAGTGACTAAAACAGACTTATACAATATCTGTGAAACTAATGTAGGCATTTGCATGAAGTAAATACGCTGTAAGTCTGGGGCATAACACTCTTGTACTCGCTTAACTAATAACTGATAATGTTAATCCATTAAAAAACAACAATGCAAAATCAACCTGTGTTTTCTGGTTCCAGAATAAGTGTGAAGAGTGATTAAAAACAAGTATCCAAACTTTTATTGTCAAACTAGACTAAGCCGTTTGTACATGAACTAATGTAACCATGTAAGGATAAAAAGGTTTCAGTTAAGGATTAAAAGCACCAAACAGATGTCGGGGTGGGGGGGTTATGGGGGACGTCGAAAAAAACAAAAACAAAAATTATGGGGGAAAGTCGAAAGAAACCAGATCAGCACGTCTGAACACACCCTGATACAAATCTGTCCTAAATGTTTGAAAGGTTGAACTGAAAGGCCTCGGTCACTCCCAGTACGAGTCTTATATAGGTCAGTCTGTCAGCTTTCTGCCCTGCTCTCCTAAAATAAAGTCCATAAACAATTGGATTTCCCATCACACACATTTAAGATAAACAGGAGCCAGAATCAGAGTTACAATCTAGATCTCAGAACTCTTGGGTGTCCACAAACTTTTTGCACCATGATGTATTTGGTTCAGTCCAGCTCTGCCTCCTAGTGGTGAAAAGACTGAATATCGCCACCTGTTGGATAGGATCTGTATTTTTTTATTATTATTATTATTATTATTATTATTATTATTATTCATTTTTATATTTTTGTTCCTCCAAACCGTAACAGTGCTCAGTATTTAATACAATGATTCTTAGGACTTGTTCTCTCTTACATCAGGTTACTAGGCTGTTTTATTATAAAAATAAAATGCGTGTTCTAAATCCCAAAGGATAAAGACTTTTATCAATAATTAAACAAACTCAGTCCAAACTATCATTTTTAACAAACTATCAGTTTGTTAAATAACTCTGATAAAAAGACTAATCATCACATACCTATAACCTGAAATGAAAGCTGCTCTGATTGATAATGGGATTAATTACAGGCTACCATTTATTTCCATCTACCAAAGAGAAACAGTGAGTGAATAAGAGGCAGAGCATGGTGTAAATAAACTGATTCCACACTGAACCCATCAGTAAGGAAAACAAAACCTAATGGACAGCAGAGCAGCTTTTAAAAATGCCACACCAATCCACAGAATGCAGTTTTTGCTGTTTTATCAGTTACTAAGACTATGAGGACTGTGTGTTGCCCTTGTACCCTGGCAACTTTTGTTTCCTAGACAGAACCTCCTCAGTTATTTATTTGCATTTTCGTTTCTCAAGCCCATGGGTGGAGATTTAAACCCATCTGTGTTCCTGTAGCTCCTCAAAATTGATTTCACACCGACTTTGTTCGCAATGAGGTGTTGCTCGTTACTGTGTATGTTTTGATTATTTTAAATGATTTCATTATCTGACTAAGATCATTTACTTCCTCATCAGTTCATCTCATGATACCGCTTTGAGAACCAAACTCTTTCAGCTGGAATGCCATTTCACCTGGGCTCTGAGAAAGGAGGATACAGACCTCACCTACCTTCTGAAAGGACTGGAAGAGCAGATTGAATTCAACATTGTTAAGAAGGCAGGAGTTGCACGTACATACAACTATTTGGGATTTGTGAAGTTCCTGCTAGGCTCTAATGACGAGGCTCTCAGCAACTTACAGAAATCTGTGGAGCTCAGTAAAGAGAGCCAGAAGCTGCAGGTTGTCCCCTATGGAGCCCTTGCATGGCTACACTATCACATGGGTAATTTCTCCGAGTGTCAAGATTACCTGAAGAAACTGCAGGAGATCAAGGAGAAAAATCCACCCACCTCTCTATCCGTCCCCTATGCAGAGGTGCTTGGAGAGAAGGGCTGGACCTTCCTTAAGTTCTCTCGTAAGTACTATGACAGAGCTATAGAGTGCTTCAAACAGGCCCTGCAGCTCGCACCAGAGGAGGGTGAGTGGAATTCCGGTCTGGCCATTGCTCTGTATCGTACGGAGACTCAGCTTACCAGTTTAACCGAATCTCCTGCAATTAAGCAACTGAGAGAGGCCATCGAGAAAAACCCCGATGATGACGTTCTTAAAGTTTTGCTCGGTCTGAAATTGGTCGAGTACAAGAAGCACAGCGAGGCAGAGAGCCTAATCGAGACGGCCTTGGAGAGGTCTCCTGAACACCCACATGTGATGCAGTATGTCGGTATGTTCTTCAGGACCCAAGGCTCCATGGAAAGGTCCATAGCCCTGCTGCAGAGAGCTTTAGAGAAGGTGCAACACTCAGCCATCATACATCATCAGCTAGCTCTGTGCTACAAGTCACAAATGGCTTCGCTTCCAGGTGAACGACACAGCGGGCATGCAGAAATTCAGCAGGCCCGTAACCAGTGCATCTACCATTTAGAGATGGCCAGTACGCTCAACACTTCCTTCATCGGTGCCATGACCGAGCTGGCCATCCAATACGAATCCAACAAGGAACCGTTTTTTGTTTTTTTTGAAAGCCGAGGAGATGTTTCCAGGCGGCCTTCCGAGGTCCAGCAGAGAGAAACTCGCTCCACAGTTGGTTCCATCTGCGTTACACGACGTGACGCGAACTCCAGCATACAGATGAGATGTTAGCCTCGGGCCATCGAGCACTACAGCGCATCATGAAAATGAATCCAAACTCGTTTGAGGGGAAGAAAGCACTAAGAGTTTGAAAAAGAATTGCTGAGAAAGGCTTGACAAAAACGCAAAGGATGGAGAAGCCTATGGAAATTCTGGGATTTCATCCACAAGGAACAGGTGTAAGAAGCTGCTATGAGTCTTGGAGAAAGCGCTGACTTCATGGATAACGAGGATGACCCAGCGACCTCTGTGACGTAGACGGCATTTACAGTATAAATAAACGTGTGGTGTTGGTGGTGCACCATAATCCTGTTTCCTTTATAATAGTGAGATGAATCCTGTCATGGAGAAGGTTTAAAAAGTTGTGAGTTGGTCTAATGTGGTTTCCCTGTTTATGGTGTTTGTTTTTCTGCACTGTACCTGTAAAAAAAAAGCAACGTTGCTCTCTATTCAAATGAAGTGACTAAAACAGACTTATACATATCTGTGAAACTAATGCAGGGCATTTTGCATGGAAGTAAATACACGCTGTAAGTCTGGGACATAACACTCTTGTACTCGCTTAACTAATACACGGATAATGTTAATCCATTAAAAAACAGAAACAGAACGACAGCAGTCTGAAGACCCGCAGATACAAATCTGTCCTAAATGTTTACTAAAGAGTTTACTAGGTTCTAACAACTCAGTCTGATTCCAGGCTTGTTTTCATAAACAACCATTTGGTTCAAATATAAAGAGAAAGAACTGACTCTGACCTTTATTTGGGTTGATATGACCTTTCTTTCAACAGCATCGTTTTTACCTGATTCTAATAAATGTGAACAGAACTGAACATGAACTTATTATTTAATATTTATACTCTAACATTCTAATGTCACGCTGAATAACAGCAGTACCAGTGCTTTTACTAAATACACCTTTAGTTTCTTACTTTAATTATTTACTGTAATATGCACTGGAAACTTTTACTCTTTATAGAACAAAGTATAAACACTTCATACAAAAGTTTGTGGACACCCCTTGTAATGATTGAGCGCTGCAGTTTTAGTAACACCCCTTTGTGACAGGTTCATAATACAAAGCGTACAAAACTCCATACTGATACGCATGTTGACAAAGTTTTGTCTAAAAGGTGTATTTGTACAAAAAGGCCTAAAGTATGTGGAGACCTTTCAAATGAGTGATCATATATATCTGTAAACAGGTTCATGATATGAAGCATACAGGTATTCAATCTGCATAAACAAACAGTACCAACAGAACAGGTTGAACTGAAAGACCTCGGTCACTGCCAGTACGAGTCTTATATAGGTCAGTCTGTTAGTTTTCTGCCCTGCTCTCCTAAAATAAAGTCCATAAACAAATGGATTTCCCATCACACACATTTAAGATAAACAGGAGCCAGGATCAGTTACAATCTAGATCTCAGAACTTTTGGGTGTCCACAAACTTTTTGCACCATAATATGTGCCGGGTTGATTCAGTCCAGCTCTGCCATCCTAGTGGTGCAAAGAAGTTTGTGCTTCTTCTCAAGGTTCAGTGCCTCATAACTAGTCAAACCTAACGATCAATCTCTGATTAGATCAAACATAGGGTTTCAGACTGAACGCACACATTTTGGACTTTGTATAAAAGAAGTTCATCAATATGCACCAGGGTCCATTCACCTTTTTCTTCCTTCGAATTTTTCGTTCACAAACTGAGATATAAAAAGTCTTCCGGCAGAAAGATTGCAGACGGGAAAGAAGGGAGGCCCGGTGAGCGTGATCAGACAGGGGAAGTGATGCTGCTGCTGCTGCGGCGCTGTCCCACGCTTACAAAACAAAAGCGGGACTGAGAGGTCCAAAGAGCATTACGTGCTTACAGTGCTGGAATAGAAGTCCGAGTTTTTGGTGTGAGGTGTGGAGCTCCTGCAGTGTCCACAGTGTCGGACTCTGGCAGTGTCGGACGATGCTGATGGTGCAGAGCATGAGGGTGTTCTAGAGCAGAGCCAAGCCGCTCAGGAAGAACGTAGCCGTGTAAGTACCGGTGGTGTCCACCAGCCAACCTGAGGAACAAACAGCACAACGTCAGCATTGGTCCGAGTACCTCTGACGCTCTGAAACCCGATGCCCGGGGTGTACAGCTTACATTTATGGAGTGGCATGACTGTCTTTTATGTGAAAGCCCAATGCCTTTACTGTGTTTCACATAAAAGACAGAAATCTCCCTGACAGTATTTAGCAGATGAAGTATTTGCAGTGCAACTTACATAAGGTATTATTAAATCTAACTGAATATTGTGAAGCACTGGATCATTTAAAAACTATTTAGTTAAACTAAAAGAGGCTTTAAACATTGGCACTTCACATACGGTACTGTGCAAAAGTCTTAGGTCACCATTGGATTAGATATATTGTTAAATTGAATTAGTTAAATTGAAAATTTCCTCTTTTCCACTGATCTTCATTCTAATCTTTGTCAGCTGTAGCATATCTTAGCCTTTTCACCCTGATCCCCATCTAAAAAGACTGTTCCTGATCAAGCTTGGCATCCTGATGAAGCTGCTGCTGCTCAGGTGTAAGGGGAGCTCACACTTCACACTTCACACTTCTAATAAAGAGACTGAGACATAAGTATATATGGTCACTATATTGCTAAAGCAATGCCATATCTGATCTAATGGTGGCCTAAGTCTTTTGCGCAGTACCATATGAGGAGGTTTTTTTTAGCTAAATAAACGTTTCACAAGTACACGGCAACACAAGCACTGAGAAGGACGCATATTGACAAACAGCCAACGAATACAGTCGATTTCCCACCTACATACTCGGTCCCTGATGCACATCGCAGGGGCACGCACCGCCGCAACACATTCGCAGTTTCTGCAGGAACTGCACTTTCTAGTTATAACTGGGCTGCTTTTTCTGCCGGGCATCGTTGCTAGGTTACGTGTGTGTCGCGGATTAATATTTATAGAGCGTCGGTCACAGTGCCGTTATTGTCAATAATGTCACGGCGGAAGACGTCTCTCTGCCAATCAGATTGCGGGGTCGGAACTAACTGTGGTATAATATAATCTTAACCCAGAGAAACTGCTGATGCTCTGTAACTCTGCCGGTACATTTCTGACTGATAACATTAACATTAAGAGCTTCAACATAAAAATGTATAATCTCTAATCAAACGGGATCCTAGACTTTGGTTATAACATCGGGATCTCACTTCAATTTGCTTCAGTCGGTAGAATAGTGGATCTTATATGGAGTGAGATCACTATCTTTAATACGAGAGCGCAAAATCAAAAAACGAGAGCGCAAAATTAAAAAACGAGAGTGCAAAATAAAAAAAACGAGAGCGCAGAATTACTTTAAATCAAGCAAAAACGAGAACTGTACGCTTCAGTTCTGTGCGCGTTTCAGTTCTGTGCTCGTTTCAGTTCTGTGTGCGTTTCGTAGATAAAAACCGGAAAAACATTAGAGGCCAAGGCTTGGTAGATCGTTACTGGAACTATCGATTGCAAGATGTTGCAATCGGCAAGAAGGAATAATATAGAGAATAATATAAAATGCAGTAAGGAAGATACTAAATGCATTATTAAAGCTAAAATGAAGGATAGAGACAGTTTTATAATATTAAAAGTAAACTGGGAAATTATTTCAAAAAAAGGACCATACCATGATGGCCAGCCAGTTCTCTGCACAGCTTCCAGAAATCGACTGAGCTATACATTACCTCAAATACATTATATCTACTATCTATATTTACATCAAATCACATGTTCACACACTAGCCTGACAATTGGGAACATCGTTCTAAATTCAAAATGGAAACAGGTCTAAATTTTAATGTAATACCATCATTGATTTGCTGAATTTAACATACTGGGGAGAAAATAACATAAAATGCTGCAAGTGCAAAGATTTGGGCACCTATTGATTCACTGTAGTTTGTGTCAATGAGTTGCCAAGTACTGACTGACAGGGTGTCCTGATCTGTCCAAGTCACATTTTACATTATGTTCTTCCAACACGCTAAATTCAGCAAATAAATACTGTGCATTAAACATTTGTAGAAATATGCCATACTATTGTTTCATGTAGAGGTTAGGCTAGCTTATTTAGCTTTAAAAAATCAGCAAACGTTTCATAAGGAGTGCCCAAACTTTTGATATATGTCATGTAATTTCAGTCTAATTTGATTTCCCTCAAGATGTGAAATGAATCATTGTCTGGCTTGATAATATTTAGGACAATGAAGAATGACATGTTCTACAGTTTCTTGATTATTACAGTATTCACAGTTGCCCTCAATATGTTTCTTCATTAAAACAAGGTGCTGTTTAACCCTGTATATCCAGATCGCATTCTTGATTATATGCTCTCTTCTTGCTTACTTCAGTTTGTGTGCCTGCCCTTTCCAACTTTACTTTTAATATTATAAAACTGTCTTCCAGTCTGTTCTGTGCCCATAGATTTTGCCATTTATCCTTCATTTTAGCTTTAATAATGCATTTAGTATCTTCTTTACTGTGACAGAGGGATTACTTGTTGTCTTCTAGTGATGTGCTACTTGGTTCTCTTTAGGCATCAACCTGGGAAGGCCTGTTAGAGCCCAGGAAAACTCAGTAGTCAGTGTGAGATAAACTTACTTAGAATCAGCAGTGCATCCATAGCAATTCAGCAAGTATCCTGTTACAGTCCTGGTGTTGAATATGGCAAAGGTGATGTGATATGGCATGATATGAGACGATATGATATGGTCTGATATGGTCTACAATAAAGAGAGAAATAACAATGCGTTTGTACACGTTACATACGCTCCTACAACAACCACACATCTGACTTCCACTAACAGGATGAGCTACACCAGCATGAACGAAGATAAACTGCCCACAGAATTAGCAATTAACGCTAATTAGTATAGCAACGATTACCGAACGTATAGCGATTACTGAGTTACTTCACTCTGTCTAATAAACAGTTCTTTCTTACGTAACCTACTGAACGAACAGTCAACTCACTTGTATTCATGAACGCATATTAACCAACTATTTGAGTCCGTTAATTTTCTCTTCAACTCTAACATTTACTGCATTTTATATTATTCTCTATATTATTCCTTCTTGCCGATTGCCTTTACCGACATCTTGCAATCGATAGTTCCAGTAACAATAGAGTCTGGCTGCAGCCATGCACTCTCAGCCACATGCACTCTCAGCCGCGGTGACGTCACGTGCACCCACAGACACAGACACAAACGCAGGTAGAGCGACATGGGTTATTTTTTCCTTATGAAACGGTTTCATTTTATCAGTAAAGACGTGAAATAAGTTAAAAAATGAATACATAACATAACTGAGTATAAAGTGAAGCTTTAGCCCCTGAGGTGAACGCAGTTTCGGCACGTCTTATCACTGGAATAGCGGCGCCGAGCCTGAGGGTGTGTCTGAAATCACACCCATAGACTAATACAATATACGTAATATATTAATAATATAATAATACAATAATATAATATATTACTCGTATGATCGCGATCTAATTCGTATTCTTCTTCTTTTGGGTTTATGGTGATTGGCATACTGGTACATTATCGCCACCTACTGGACTGGATTACATGCATAGCGGTTAGACTGTAAAAACGTTTGTAAGAACTAAATTGGTTCCCTCAAATTAATCATCGGTTCCCTTGATTGTCCGGTTCTGGGGGCTTAACATGCATAGGGCTAACAGGGGATGTCTAACCCCCATAACTGTAATGTTATGTATATATATACAGCTTCAAAAAAGTAAAGGGAACACTTGGAGTTACTGGCGTTTAAGTGTTCCCATAGACTGTGTGTGTGTGTGTGTGTGTATATATATATATATATATATATATATATACACACATACATATACACATATACAGTCTATGGGTTAGACATCCCCTGTTAGCCTACTGCATGTTATGCCCCAGAACAGACAATTCAAGGGAACCGATTATTAACTTGAAGGAACAATCTAAAGTTCTTACAAACGTTTTTACGGTCTAACCACTATGCATGTATCGGTGCATTTCCCTGCAAGTTCACAAGTGCCTTGTATAATTGTGCATGTGACAAATAAATCTGAATCTGACTATATGCTTAAGGTAGTTTTAATTTTCCTCATCCCTGTATCATTATTGAATTTCATTATATCTACAGTACAAAGTTAAGCTTCCATACATTCTAATTTTCATATCTAACCTTGTATAGATTTTATGTTACATGTGATTTACTTCATTCTGCACAAATACAAATAAATTGCAGTGTAAAAGATTTTGAGCTCTGTATAAAACTGTATTCTTAATGTAGCCTCCACACTATTCTCTACATTTGTGCATATATTGGAAAGCATTATAAATGTCTGAGTGTCCTGAGAGTCTGTGATATTGTGGAGGGCCATGTCATCCACTGGTGTTGGTTTTATCAAGTTCAAAGTCAATGCAGCCATCTACCAGGAGATTTCCTTTTCCAGCAGGAGTTAGCACCTGCCCACAGTGCCAAAAGTACCACCAAACAATCTGCTGACCATGATATTACTGTGCTTGGTTGGTTGTTCAGCTCTCTGGATCTGAACCCCATAGACAGTCTTTGGGGTATTGTCAAGAGAAAGATAAGAAACAGTGACCCAGCAATACAAATGAGCTGAAGGCCACTATCAAAGCACCCTGAGCTTTACTAACATCTCACAGCAGTGCCACAGGCTGACTGGCTCCATGCCATGCTGCTGCAGAAGAAAGAAGTTGGACATTTCTGTATTGTACATTCTTTTCTGTCTGATCACATGAAATATTTTAATAATTTTACATACTGGATTTCTGGATTTTCTTGAGCTATAAGCCATTTTGGTCAAAAGTAAAACAACAAAACTCTTTAAATACAGTATATCACTTTAAATGTAATGAATATAAAATACACCAAGTCCCACTTTAGCTCACTTTGACTCACACTGAACATTTAGTATCTGCACTAAATATTGACTGATGCATCTTTAAAAGCAAACAGAAAAGAAAAAACAAACAGTGTATGACAGCATTAACAACAAAGAACTTTCCATTTTTTTGTTTCCATCTGTTGGTTCAGTATCTTTGTTGGCTGAATAAAGGACACGTGTCTAAGTGCAGGTATTCGCTGTTGAGAAAAGTTACTACTGCAGAAAGTTAAACAGAGAAACAGCCTGTTTTAATCACGGATTTATCACTCAATCCAACAAGACATCTGAAACGCTTACGTTAGCCAGCTAGCTAATGGCTATCTAGACATCGTCAACAAAACGTTATTATTAATAATACGATCAAAATTAGGAATCTAACATTCAATCAACAACGCAAATGCGTACAACGACAAACATAGGTGCTGAAACATCGCTGTCTAAACATATCATTATTCACAAACAAATATTACGAATGATCCACGTACAGCTACCGTATTCCTTTCTCTTCTTCAATTAAGGTCAACAAACGCTACTTATTTCCTCTTCCGGTCTGACCGTGCACTGACGTCATGAATAGTCTGGCAGTGCATGTGGGGCTGAGAGTGCATGGCTGCAGCCAGACCCCTCTCTCCAGTAACGATCTACCAAGCATTGGCCTCTGATGTATTTCCGGTTTTTATCTACAAAACGCGCACAGAACTGAAGCGTACAGTTCTCGTTTTTGCTCGATTTAAAGTGATTCTGCGCTCTCATATTAAAGATAGTGATCTCACTCCATAATCTTAGTAACAGCTTGCCTTGTAAACCCGACCCATTTTATTTGCTGAATGTAAATAAACTTTCTTTTTAAAAAATTCAAACTTACCAATCGATATATTTGTGTTTATTGTCTGGATAATAAACAGTTATGGGTAATTCTGTTCCTCGACTTTATTGACTGAAGGGCTTAGCTGCGAGGTAACGATAGAATGGAACTATTTTACCTAGTGGAAGGCTGATAAACAAATCGTTTTTTCTGTCCTTTTTATCTTAAAATCTAACAATAAATGACGATAATGGAACTGTGGTATAAAAGCCATAAGGCACTCGAGGGGGTGCATTATTGTGAATATATCACAGGAAAGAGGCGTTATGGCCCTTCGCTACTTAGAAATGGAACAGGACTCGGGCTGCGACTGATGACATTCCACAAGAACACAAGAACAGAAAAAACGGCCATGGTCTACTCTACTGCTCTTTGGATTTCCAGTTTGCGTCACAGAACCACTGTTCCCGCCCTCACTCTTCAGCGCTATTCCCACCAGCACTAGTATCACAAAACAGCTAAAAGCTTTATAAAAATGGAGCCAGAAATTTTGAGTTTAGTTTTTATGCTGTTTTTGGTTTTTCAATTATTGGAGGAGACGCTTCACTGCAGGCGCAGGGATTCATTTTCCCCTGCAGTTTAATAAAGGTCTTCGTTTGCTCCTTGCTCTCTAAAACAAAACAAAAAAGTTGTGCTCTTGGTTTTTAACATTTATCTGTTCGAGTTTTTAAATCCTTACATTTAAATAACATATATTCCTCAGCTTCAGGTGCGTTAGATAGTGGAAGAGGTTAAAAAGCCATTCTTCATTCTTCATTTCTTCATACAGTTGGTTAAGAAGTGTTAGAAGTGTACAACACGCTCACCATTACCCCAACCGGAGAAAATAATGCAATAATGATGGAGAACATTGTTAAAGCATTCAAGCACTACTGTAGCCCACAAAAGAAATGTTACCAGTTCTGGTAACACATGATGTCAGCAGGCATATTGGTGGACAGATTTATCACGGAGCTCCGACAGAAGTGCTGGACGTAGAGCCCGGCTCGAGCGAGCAGGACGGCTCCGAGGCTTCTCTACCGCTGGGGGCAATGTGGAGGGCCGCAGGTACGAAGGGCCGCTCCAGGAGGCGGACGGGCGGGCGGCGGCGATGAGGCCGGAGCCAACAGGGCAGCGTGAAAGAGCGGAACGTCCGCAGGCTGGAAAGCAATAAGAGAGAGAGGCAGAGGATGCATAAACTGAAAAACGCCTTCCAGGCCCTGTGCGAGAGCATCCCGCACGTCCGCATGGATAAAAAGCTGTCCAAGATTGAGACTCTCACGCTAGCCAATAACTACATTAAGTCCTTGACCACCATCATCCTGGGCATGTCCGGTGCCTGTCTGCCCCACGTGGATACGCAGCAACATTTGGAGGACAAAGGGCACGAGGACCTGGCCAAGTACCTGACCCACATCCACAGCATCAGCCAAAGCAGCAAGCAGCGACTCGGACCTCTGCGACGTCCCAGTCCACCGACTGAATAAGGAAAAACTATTCGGAACTCTGAGATTCAGGGACGGACCAACGCCGGAGGAGAAGCTCTGCCGAGAGGGTTCAGGAAGGAATGAAACCGCAACAACGTGGCCGTATGGAGTCACATTTATTGAGGGGGACGGGTCATGCATACATAAACGTTATACAGTGTTTAAATTTTAAATGTGCTTATCACTTAGTTCTGTCGTGCCCTCTTGTCTACAAACCGATTGGTTAGGGGCTGACTATCCAGAGCAGGGGTCAGGCAGCAGACAGACCGGCTTAACCAACTGTCTGGTGGTAGCCATGCACCGACACCCAGAACTCACGTTATTGAAACTGTGTCTGTTACCCACATCTGTCCTAAACGTAAACGCTCCCAAAAAGTCTGTTTTAATAACCTCATTAGCATAAACACAGATAGCTCCCATAGAAATAACAACCTTAGACTAAAGCTAGGATTACTTAACATTAGATCACTTACAAACAAAGCAGTGATTGGGGGGGGGGCGTAGCCACAATCTTTGATGAAGAGCTAGTTGTTACAACTAAATCCCATTACAAGGCTAAATCGTTTGAAATACTGATTGTTAATGTGACTGATCCATCGTTATGGAAGTCAAAACCACACTCTTTCAGCTTATCACCATTTTACCAACCGCCCTCCCTGATCCCTATTTCTCGAATTTCTTCAGGAAAATTTTGCTAACTTCTTTTTCCTTCTTTCTCTGCTTTAGTACTGTTCAACAGATAAGGCTTTAAAATTGTAGGTGATTTTCAATATTCACTTTGACAATGAGCAGGAATCCAACTTAGAATTTGCTTTCCGAGTAGTCATCCTAGAATCCTGGGTATCACTCAGAATGTGATGGGATCCAACCCACGCGTAATCATAACTTTAGATCTAATAAATTAACATTTGGTATTAATATAGTATAACCTTGATGTTTTCCCCCCCCCTCTCCCCCTTGTTTCTTCTAAAAGTGATTCGATTTTCAGATCACTATCTTTTAGTATCTGAGGTATCTCTTAATAAATAAAAATCATTCAGCCCTCGTTATCCACACCAAGTGCACTAATCCACATCCTGCTACTCCCAGCTGCCTCCAGCTCTCCAGCCTTGCGTTTATTTTTTTAATAATAACCTAACCAACTTCAAATTAATACAAAACACCTATGGAGAATCAACCATCTTTGAGTGTGTAATGAACCAATTAGATAGAAGTGAGCTTTCGCTCAACCCCTGGACACGATTGCTCCCTGCTAGGGTCAAACGCATTAGGGGAAAAAAGGCCTAGCACCATGGTAATAATGACCACACAATTGTCCAAAAGAACCCTACCTTAAAGCAATAAGAACATGCAGCTAGAGCACAAGTTGGAGAACATAGTAAATTGGAGGTATTTAAGAATTGCTTGGAGGGAACAGCCATGGCATAGTATAAGCATGCCCCATCCACTAAGCTAAAGCTGCATATTTCTCCTCAATCATACGAAATTAGAATAATCCAAGATTTCTCTTAATTACAGTCTCCAAATTAACAAAAACCCCTACAGAAAAGTTGATTCTCCCCCATTCTGTGTAATTTTAACAGTAATGATTTCATGACTTTCTTTATGATAAGATAAAACAATCATTAGGCAAAATTCAAAACTCGATGCTCATCACGATCTACAAAAACTAATTCAGCAAAAAACCTTCCAGATGCAGCACTAGTGAAGACATACTGTTTAACTATCTGTAAAATCAAGATTTTAGAATCTTTTTATACCCCCAATTACTAATACTGAACTAAAACCGCACTGATCAGCCTCGTCTAAGTCATCATCACTGTGTTTATTTAGAATCCAATTCACTACAGAACGTTTATCTCAAAGAAGTGATACCTAGTATTATAGAGAAAGTGTTAGTCATTTTAAAAAAATTTATCCCCCTTCACATTTTGTTTATGTGCCCGCCAGCAATGACTCTCCTTTACAACTGTTTGTGCGGTCCGGGCCGCTTCATCTTAAACCAATGATAAAAAAAAAGCCAATCTGGCCAAATCTATTTGTGTCTTCTATACACTTCTTCTAGATTTACGTTAGATAGCCCACCTTTTCAAATTGCTACCATTCTTCTGTCCAAAATTTTAGAAAAGAAAGTCCCGTCTATTATCGCATCAACAGCTCTGCAGTTACGCTCAAAGGAATGGGTATTTATGGAAACACATTTCAGTCTGGGCTTCAGGGCCCATCATAATACTGAAAACAGCATTAATTATGGGTACTAAACATAACTTGTAATGTCTCTCCCAAGATAAGGGTGTGTTTCTTTTCCCCTCTTTTTCTGTTTCTCAGTGTTAGATTTAAGTGCAGCATTTGAACAACTATAGATCAATGATGTTTTACTAAACAAGCTAAGAACCTGTAGGTATTAAGGGATTGCACTTTCCTTGTGTTTAAAAATTCCCTACCTTCTAACCGACCTGTTACCGCTTTAAGTTTTGTTCATATAAATAATTCGAGGTTCTAAGCTTCTCAAAAGTGAAGTATGGCATGCCTCAGGGTCAGTGCTTGGCTTCGCTTTATTCTCTCTGTACATGCCTGCCACTAGGCTCAGTTTCGTACATGGCTTAGTGTCCACTGCCTATGCAGATAGAACACAGAACAGCCTGTCATATAGCCAACCTTAATGACAAGCCTTACAACCAACAAAATTGAGACTTGACGTGTAAAGTGAAATAAAAGATTGGATGTTATTTTTTAATTTTCCTCTTTACTTAACTGAGGTCCTGGTTCTGTGATCCGTTCTATTCCTAGTGGGACCAAGGCTGGTGAGAGACAGTTTGGCTCATCTATCCTAATAATCTAGGATATTGCCGTCCCAGTGTTGTCCAGTCTGTCGTTCAAAAAACCTTCTTAGGTGTCACATTTGTGATCCAGATCTCTCCTTTGATGCGCACATCTACTTAGCAGTCATCCACCTCTGAATTGTCTTTCTTTCATTCGTAATAATCGCTAAACCTTAGAAATATCCTCTTTTACATGTTGCGCAGAGAAACTGTTTCATAATATCTTGCGTTATAACCTCAAGGTTGGATTTACTGTATACAGCCTTTACTTACAGGCGATGCTCTAGTCGATAATCTAATGAATAAACTTCATTTAGTTTTCAGAATCCAGCCGCCCGATTGTTGCTAACGTGACACTAGGAAAGTTGATCATATCAGTCTCCTGGTTTTCTAACCTTCATCAGTGCACTGTTTACCATTTTTTAATTCCACATTGATTACAACAATACTTCTTATAGACTTATAACAACAAAGCTCTTACATGGCCCTCGTGCCCTCATATTATCTGAGTGAACTCTTAGAGTCGTACAATCCAGCTCCGTCTACGTCTTCGTTCGTGCAAGGTGTCAGGACTTCTTTTAGTTCCTAGAATAAAAACTACGTCCAGCAGCATAAGGAAAGGCTTTCCCCTCTCATAACATTGCCCCCCAGCTATGGGAATAAACTCCCCTACTTTCTTTCGAGCTCAGACACCGTCAAATTTTTGTAAGTCTACTAAAAGACATACTTTATTTAACCCGCCAGGCTTTTTGACTAGATTTTAGGACCGGGATGCATGGCTGGTCACTGGGCCCAGAGCTGGAGTCAATGTCCTGGCCTGCCTTCCTTGTGTCCGTACCCCCGCGAAGGTGTCGAGTGGGCTGTCTGGCTGAATCTGGGCTTCGGTCCTCTTGATCTTTGACTTGTGCATCCTTGCCTTAGACTAAGGGCGTGCTGGGGGTTCATAGTCAAAGAGTCTTATGGTGTCAGAGACGTTTGGGTTTGCTGTCTCTGCCTCCCGTGGGGCTCGGTTGCCGATGTCTCCATGTGATCCCTCTTGGCTGAGTTACCTACCAGTTCTTCCTCTTTCTAGCTATGCGCTGCTATAGCTAATGCCTGCCAGTTACCATGAGGCCTCAGTCTCTCATGCAACAAATGGCATTCGGAGTACCAATGTTAATTTAGACTCCCTTGTCGCTCTAAAATCAATAACTAACTACATATTCCTTTTTCCCCTTTCCCCCTCTCTGAGCTGTTTTCCCGGTACCAGTTTCAAATGCTCCCACACATGATGTTCATACTTGGGCCCGCTCCAGTTTTCACTCAAGCTGCTCCCGTCATCAGCTCCAGCCCCTCATACCCGGGCCACTTAATGCTGATGTGCATATTTTACATTTTATTTGAACTATGACTTCATGACTTTAGTTTCGTTCTTAGATTTATCATCTACGCCGCCCAAGGAGGTCGGGTCCCTTTTTGAGTCTTGGTCCTCCCAAGGTTTCTTCCTGTAACACTCAGGGAGTTTTTCCTTGCCACTGTCGCCCTAGGCTTGCTCAATTTGGGATTGGACGTAGTTATTAGGAGATCATCTAAACTTGTAAAGTTGCTTTGAGACAATGCTCCATTGTAAAAGCGCTATATAAATAGATCTGACTTTGACTTGACTTTTAACCTTCGTGTAATCAACCAACTTAAATTTCTATCCAAATCACAACCAGTTATTTTTTTTCCAACAGTTTTTCTCATGGTGTTGTGGGGGTGGGAGGGGGGGGGATTTTGTTAAGTGTTTTTAAATTGTTAGGAATAAGAAGTATGGGCATGGCAAATCATATGTACAATGGAGTGGCATGACTGTCTTTTATGTGAAAGCCCAATGCTTTTACTGTGTTTCACATAAAAGACAGAAATCTCCCTGACAGTATTTAGCAGATGAAGTATTTGCAGTGCAACTTACATAAGGTATTATTAAATCTAACTGAACATTGTGAAGCACTGGATCACTTAAAAACTATTTAGTTAAACTAAAAGAGGCTTTAAACATTTGCACACTTCACACTTCAGTTTTTTAATCCTGCATACAATTTTCCTGTATTTTCTGGTTGTATTCTAATAAAGAGACTGAGACATAAGTATATATGGTCACTATATTGCTAAAGCGATGCCATATCTGATCTAATGGTGGCTTAAGACTTTTCCGTAGTACCGTACGAGGAGTTTTTTAGCTAAATAACCTCTGGATCAGTGACTCTCAAACTGTCCATGCACACTTGTTCCACAAGAACGGACACGAGAATTTTAATCCAATTCCTAAGCTGCTGTTAGACTAATTAAAAGGAAAAAGCTTCAAACCATGAGATTTAAAGGGGAAGCAACGACTTTAGTTAAATCTAGAGCCACAGATTTGAAGGTATGAAGCACTTGCATCCTGACAAAGAAATGTATTTTGACAGAAATTCTGAATTGTCCAATTCTGACCCAGTTAAAGTGCGATCAAATGCAAGTAAAGGATCCAAATGCTGCACTTACGTCATTTGGACACCATCACATGAAATTAGCAAAACAAAAGAATAACTCTTTCTAGTTTTTGTGTTTATATAACACTTGAATTTATTTCTGTCCTGCGGTGGTGATCTAAGGTGACGTAAGGAAGGAAACGAGTGAATAAGGGGCAGGGCATGGTGTAAATTAACTGATACCACACTGAACTCACAAGTGAGGAAACCGAAACCTAAAGGAGAGCAGAGCAGTTTTTAGAAACGCCACACCAATGCATAGAATGAAGTTTTTGCTGTTTTATTAGTTACTAAGACTATAACAAGTGGGTGTCACCCTTGTACCCTGGTAACTTTTGTTATCCTAAAAGAACCTGTTATTTATGAATCAGTTTTGTTTTCGTTTCTTGAGCCCATTTAAATCCATCCGAGTTGCTGTAGCTCCTCGTGACGTAAATAAACTGATACAGATCAGTGAGGAAAACGAAACACAAAGGAGAGCAGAGCAACTTTTAGAAATGCCACACCAATCCACAGAATGCAGTATTTGCTGTTTTATCAGTTACTAAGACTATGAGGACTGTGTGTTGCCCTTGTACCCTGGTAACTTTCGTTTTCCTATAAGAACCTCCTCAGTTATTTATGAATCGGTTTTGTTTTTGTTTCTCTAGCCAATTTAAACCCATCTGTGTTCCTGTAGCTCCTCAGAATTGATTTCACACCGACTTTGTTCACAATGAGGTAGGTGCTGCTCATTACTGTGTATGTTTTGATTATTTTAAACGATTTAATGAATGTATCTGACTCAGATCATTTGTTTCCCCATCAGTTCATCTCAGGATACTGCTTTGAAAACCAAACTCCTTCAGCTGGAATGCCATTTTACCTGGGCTCTGAGAAAGGAAGATACAAACCTCACCTACCTTCTGAAAGGACTGGAAGAACAGATTGAATTGGACCTTGGTAAGAAGGCAGGAGTAGCTCGAACATACAACTATTTGGGATTTGTGAAGTTCCTGCTAGGCTCTAATGACGAGGCTCTCAGCAACTTACAGAAGTCTGTGGAGCTCAGTAAAGAGAGCCAGAGACCTGAATGGGAGAAGCTGCTGGTCGTCCCCTATGGAACCCTTGCATGGCTACACTATCACATGGGTAATTACTCTGAGTGTCAAGATTACCTGAAGAAACTGCAGGAGATCAAGGAGAAACACCCACCCACCCACCCCTCCGTCCTCTATGCAGAGGTGCTTGGAGAGAAGGGCTGGACCTTCCTTAAGTTCTCTCGTAAGTACTACGACAGAGCTATAGAGTGCTTCAAGCAGGCCCTGCAGCTCGCACCAGAGGAGGGTGAGTGGAATTCCGGTCTGGCCATTGCTCTGTATCGTACGGAGACTCAGCTTACCAGTTTAACCGAATCTCCTGCAATTAAACAACTGAGAGAGGCCATCGAGAAAAACCCCGATGATGACGTTCTTAAAGTTTTGCTCGGTCTGAAATTGGTCGAGTACAAGATGCACAGCGAGGCAGAGAGCCTAATCGAGACGGCCTTGGAGAGGTCTCCTGAACACCCACATGTGATGCTGTATGTCGCAAAGTTCTTCAGGACCCAAGGCTCCATGGAAAGGTCCATAGCCCTGCTGCAGAGAGCTTTAGAGAAGGTGCAACACTCAGCCTTCATACATCATCAGCTAGCTCTGTGCTACAAGTCACAAATGGCTTCGCTTCCAGCTGAACGACACAGCAGGCATGCAGAAATTCAGCAGGCCCGTAACCAGTGCATCTACCATTTAGAGATGGCCGCCAACCTCAACACTTCCTTCATCGTGGCCATGACCGACCTGGCTGTCCAATACGGCTACAACAAGGACCCTTCGAAAGCAGAGGAGATGTTCCAGAAGGCGTTCCGGACAGCTAAGCAGAAAGACGACTACCAGCAGTTGGTTCACCGGCGTTACGCAGATTTCCTGCAGTACGGGAGGAGATGTGAGCCTCGGGCCATCGAGCACTACAGGGCATGCATGAAAATGAATCCAAACTCGTTTGAGGGGATGAAAGGCGCTAAGGGTTTGAGAAAGATTGCCGAGAAAAGGATTGACAAAAACCCAAATGATGAAGAAGCCTATGGAATTCTGGGATTCATCTACAAGGAACAGGGTAATAAAAAGCTGGCCATCGAGTACTACAAGAAAGCGCTGAGCTTCATGTATAACGAGGATTACCTCAGCGGACCTCTGTGAACTGCAATAATAAATGTGTGTGTTGGGGTGCATTCTAACATGTTTACTTTATATATTGAGACAAATCCGGTAAATGGAGAAGGTTTAAAATCGTTTACTGAATTGTGGAGTTGTTTAATTGGTTTCTGTTTCTGGTGTCTTGTTTTTCCTGCACTTTAAAACAGGGGGGAAGGGGGTGTTAGGGGGGGAAAGTCAAATGAAACCAGACAGCAGGTCTGAACACACCCCTGATACAAATCTTTCCTAAAATGTTTATAAAGATTACAGGTTCTAAACGCAGTCTGATCTCCAGATTGTGTTTCATAAAAACATCCACTTGGTTCAAATATAAAAGAGAAAGAAACTGACTCCCACCCCCTGACCTTTTTGGGATTGATATGACCTTTCTTTAAACAGCATCGTTTTTACCTGATTCTAATAAATGTGAACAGAACTGAACATGAACTTATTATTTAATATTTATACTCTAACATTCTAATGTCACGCTGAATAACAGCAGTACCAGTGCTTTTACTAAATACACCTTTAGTTTCTTACTTTAATTATTTACTGTAATATGCACTGGAAACTTTTACTCTTTATAGAACAAAGTATAAACACTTCATACAAAAGTTTGTGGACACCCCTTGTAATGATTGAGCGCTGCAGTTTTAGTAACACCCCTTTGTGACAGGTTCATAATACAAAGCGTACAAAACTCCATACTGATACGCATGTTGACAAAGTTTTGTCTAAAAGGTGTATTTGTACAAAAAGGCCTAAAGTATGTGGAGACCTTTCAAATGAGTGATCATATATATCTGTAAACAGGTTCATGATATGAAGCATACAGGTATTCAATCTGCATAAACAAACAGTACCAACAGAACAGGTTGAACTGAAAGACCTCGGTCACTGCCAGTACGAGTCTTATATAGGTCAGTCTGTTAGTTTTCTGCCCTGCTCTCCTAAAATAAAGTCCATAAACAAATGGATTTCCCATCACACACATTTAAGATAAACAGGAGCCAGGATCAGTTACAATCTAGATCTCAGAACTTTTGGGTGTCCACAAACTTTTTGCACCATAATATGTGCCGGGTTGATTCAGTCCAGCTCTGCCTCCTAGTGGTGCAAAGAAGTTGTGCCTTCTTCTCAGGTTCAGTTGCTCATAACTAGTCAGAACCTAACGGATCAATCTCTGATTAGGATCAGAACAGAGGGTTCATACTGAACGCACACATTTGACTGTTTATAAAAGAAAGTCGATGCAATATGCACCAGGTCCGATTTCACCTTTTTGCTTCAGATTTTCGTTCACAAAAACTGAGATATAAAAAGTCTTCCGGCAGAAAGATTGCAGAGGGAAAGAAGGGAGGGCCCGGTGAGCCGTGATCAGGACAGGGGAAGTGATGCTGCTGTGCGTTGCGGCGCCGTCCCACGCGTAAAAAACAAAAGCGGGACTTTGACAGAGGTCCTAAAGCGCATTACGTGCTTACAGTGCCTGGAATAGAAGTCCGAGTTTTTTGGTGTGAGGTGTGGAGCTCCTGTTTTTTGATCTTTCTGGCAGTGTCGGACGATGCTGATGGTGCCAGAGCATGAGGGCGCTGGAGGAGCAGAGCCAAACCGCTCGGAGAACGTAGCCGGGCGAAGCGAACAGGGGTCCCCACGCCTCTTAATTCTTTCTACCCTTCTCTCCTCTCTCCCCCCCCTCTCCCCTTTCTTTTGGTGTCCACCAGCCAAACATGAGGTTACAACAAAACAGCACAAAGTCAGAAAAAAAACTTTTTTTTTGGTCCGAGTACCTCTGACGCTCGGAAACCCGATTGCCCGGGGGGCCACTCCCTCCAACGGGCGGGCTCAGCAGGTACGGGATGGCGTGAGGAAATAAACCACGCCCAGGGCGGAGGACGGTACGGCCGTCCCACCACGTCCGACGTCAACCACCGGAATGATGGGCACGTAGGCGCCGTCAAAGTAGACGTAGAGCCACAGAGAAGGGCACCAGCAGGGCGAAGGTGTGCAGGCAGAGGGATGAGGAAGGCAGCACAGCCCTCCATCCCTACAGCGCCAGTAACACCACACTCCTGTACTTTTCAGGACCTGGGGAGCCGGAGTTGAGTGTTAGAGTGTTTACTCCGTCTCTAATCATTCACCTGCCTATAAATATTCACTCCGCTGAGATTAAACATCTGCCACTTGCTTCCCCTTATATTGATGTATTAGCAGTTGTTAACACGCCGTGTGCCAAAAATATTGATTATTTACGTTACAGCTTACATTCATGGTGGCATGACTGCCTTTTATGTGAAAGCCCAATGCTTGTACTGTGTTCACATAAAAGACGAAATCTCCCTGACAGTATTTAGCAGATGAAGTATTTGAAGTGCAACGTACATAAGGTATTATGAAATCTAACTTGAAACATTGTACAAGCACTGGGACATTTAAAAACTATTTAGTTAACTAAAAAGAGGGCTTTAAAACATTTGCACACTTCAAACTTCAGTTTTTTAATCCTGCATAACAATTTTCCTTGTATTTTCTGGGTTGTATTCTAATGTAAAGAGACTGGACATATATACTGGTCCACTATATTTGACTAAGCTAAAGCGAACTGATTAATGGTGGCTTAAGACTTGTCCGTATACCGTACGAGGAGTTTTTTTTCGCTAAAAAACCTCGGATCAGTGACTCTCACCTGTCCATGCTACACTTGTTCCACAAGAACGGACACGGAGAATTTAACTCAATCCAAACTGCTGTTTAGACAATTAAAAGGAAAAAGGCTTCAAACCATGAGATTTTAAAGGGGATAGCAACGGAACTTTAGTTAAATATAGAGCCAAAGATTTGAAGGTATGAAGACTTGATCCTGACAAAGAAAGTCAGATCTTAACTTTCTTCACTTATTAAAACCTTAAATGCGTGTTACCGTCTGTACAGTGAGACATCAAAGGTATGTTCCCCACGATTCGAGGAATCCTAAATGGACATGAGGAAGGCGGCGTGGGGGTGACTGACGCCCACGTCCAGAGCGTACGGCACCAGGTAAACAAATGGTACAGGCTGCAGCCACTGGCCAGGAACAGGAAGGAGCCCGCCAGCACCAGGAAGTCAGGCATGAGCAGAGGAAGGTGGTATTCGTGCAGGGACCGTAGGCAGCGCCGCCCGCCGCGGGGTCCGCCGCGTCCGTCCGGGGTGCGTCCCCTCAGACCTCCAGGGGCTGTGAGGCATGTAACCACACTCAGAGTCCACGGGCAGAGGGCAAGGCCCCTCTTTTCTTTAAGGATGATGGGGCGTAAGCAGGGATCCACACACGCACAGGTTCGACACCATGGCCTCCCGGATCATACAGCGCCCCCCGCCACGAGTAGGCTCGATCAGCAGCCTGCACCACAGGGGCCAGAATGAAGGTGCCGATGCCACTGTCCCGGACATGGCGATGCCGTAGGGCCAGCGCCTTTCACTCTCGTCAGAAATGACGTCCGACCATAGCGATGGCAGGGTGTGTACCCAGAGAGCGATAACCATATCCCTAAAAATAAACAGGAGAGCCGTAAGGCCAGGCATCTGGGGGGGGGTAATGGCACTAAGGTGCCAGATAACGATATTTATGGGATCATGGCTTACCAGTTTAAACACCCAGAGTGAGGTAGAGATATCCAGACTGGAAGCAAAAGAGCTGACCAAAACCGATCGGGCCAAAAATCCTCCCACCATTACAGCAGCCACCCCGACAGGACAGACGATTCCGATCAGGCTTGCCCCAGCGGTGTTGCCATGAAAAGAACGCTTAGAAAATTTTAGGACCTGTAAATACATTTACTATCAGTCACTGATGGATCACTATAGGTGATAAAGTTGTGTGTTTGGCATGATGACCAGTCAAACAAAAAAAACACAGGCCAAAAACTGGACGTAATCCAGACTGGCATCAACCGACAAGGAGCTGGTACCGTGGACCCCGATATGAACCAGTGAAAACCAGGTCGACCTTACCCTTAAGCAATCAAAGTCTTGCTCCCTGCAGAAACTGAGATACCAGCGGGGCTATTGGAAGAGCCTCTGTGAGCTGAGATTGAGTCTGTCAGTAATGAAGCATGGAGGGCGGGGTTCTGAGTTTAATGTGGTGAGGGTCTCGGCGTCCCCACAGGGTGCGAAACGCTACCCAATTAAGGGCAAGGTCACCCTGATAAACAAAAGCTTTCGAAAAATTCTTAAGGACAAACACTAAGACGTCCACAAGAATGTTCTTCAATGCAATTCTCAAATGTATCTTATAGAAAAATCTTTTTCGTTGCATTTACGATAACGGTGGAGACACATTTGGAATTTGTTATTCCCGGTATTTCCGTTATTTAGTTTATCCGTCAGAGAACAAACATCCACCAAAGCGGTTCAAACAATTTTGGCAAAAAAAAGAAATAGACTGAGGGTGGAAGTGAAATGGAGAAACAGGAAAGAAATTCCTTGACAATACAATAATGGAAACTCGAAAAGTTACAAGAACTGGAAAGTATGTTGTTTTTCGGCTTATTTCAATAACCAAACAGTTAAAGTTTTAAATTTTGATGCCTAACCTTGTCAGCCAAGACAAGTGTGATTCTATCTAAGGTTATCTTAAGGTTACATGTACGTAAGTGCGATGCTTAAGGAATGCCACTTGCTCTTAGAATTGAAAAGGACTTAAGAAAAAAATGTCGACAAAGTTATTTTGAAGGAATAATCATTTTGAAACTTTTCTTAAGAATGAAGTTAAGGAAAACACATTTAAGAAGATTTTCTTTCTTAAGACACTTTTTAAAAATCCGGTCCCTGGTTCTGTCTGTATTTGCCCTGCCAGGTGATTTTTGAGTCCGACTGGGTCCACATAGTGCATGGTCACTCTCCATCCTTTTCGCTGGAGTTTTTAGGTCCTTGACCCGAACGGGCCATTGGAAAACTTTGAAGCGTTGCTATCAGTTTCATGATAAGATTTTACCACGTCAGCTAATGGAGGCGCCGGAAGGTTCCTTGGGAGCGCTGATTGATTAAGGCCTGTGTGTTCAGGCTTCTTTTCGTTTGCAGACGATTGCAGCTGCAGCCTGATAACCGTTCATGTCATCGCTCAGAAAATGTAGGTGCTGTGACAGCAGGCAGCAGCGATAGAACAAAAACAAAAAGTCCTGCTGATCTGAGTCAGGCTGTTATAACACTGCAATCACGTCCTCTCAAGATGTTCACCCTGTCCCCGAACTCTCACCAGAGAGCAGGGTTCGCGCCTCCTACGGTTACCACACTACCTAAAGATTTATTCAAACAAATATCCTAAATGTATAAGGTCCTGCTTCAGGGTTAAATCTCAAAGCCCTTACAGGGGAACACAGACAACAGAGATTAATCCGTTGACTTAAACAGGAATCAATCAACTGAGTCTTGCATATTTATTTGGTTGTCTGTTCTGTCCCTGACAGGGCTCGTTCTTGATTTTCGTGGCAGCTCCCTGAGACCTGAGGCTTCACACAGTCAAACCCTGCTATAAGAATTTACCTGCATCTGGAGAAACAGTTTGGAAAATGAACTGAAATATTTGATCCCCATTCCTTAAGTTGTGTATGACCCCTCCCTGATCTGTTATCATTGTCAGGGCATCAAACAGCAGACAGGGGTCACTGTTGTTGCAGAGTTGGCGAGATAATCCATTTGGAGGGAACAGAGATAGGTTTAGTTAGCTTCCCAAAACAGCCCTAATTCATGAACATATTCTGAATAACATATTTGAAGATCGAGAACCAATTTCCACTATTCTTGGTTCCTGCAGTTTTTCTCTCTAACCCTCTCATGATAGGACAGAGGCCTGGGAGGACAGCCGTACAACTCACGGCCACGTAAGAAGCGAACAGAGTGACAAACTACGCTCTACCATCTTTGTCTGGACCTAAAATGTCCAACAGGGGTCACTGTTGCAGCAGCTGGTAGATGATCCATCTTGTTCCACCTTTATTAATTCCTTTAGGAAAATCCACTACTGCTACTTTCAATAGTGTTAATAGTGTTGCGTGCATAATATTGGACGTTGTAATCGGCCGTCCTGTTTATTATTTGTGCATTCGGTGCGGCTTTGCCTCTGTATCTCGTTCCTCACCTGTACTACCTCATTTGGATTCAAATATTTCTCGCTGTAAGTGCATGCACGTAAAAAAAAGGTTGCTTTCTCACACTCAACTCAAATGTAGTTTAAACTTAGATGCAGTGGAGGAAGATATGACCAAACGCTGACCTACCGCATAGCATGGTGGTGCAGTCTACTAACGAATGGATCCACGCTGTTCCAGAGTAATCACGCCCAAAATGCATCTGGAATTCCACAAAGAAGATGGAGATGCACCTAGATTCAGATTCAAAAATAGAATTATTACTCTCTGTTCCCCGTTAATCAGACACTTTTAATACAGAGCCTCTCGTTATCGTATGAGATCACACGGCGAGTTCTGTCGGTGAGGAGCCGAGCGCCGAGCGCCGATTCCTTTTGCTAAAGGGTTAATGAAGCGTAAGCGTCGCCGCAGCATGCCTGCACCTGAACAAACACGGTGAAAGCCCCAGGCAGGAGATCAGGGTCAGAACGCTGAGAGTGAACATGACAGCCAGTTCCTCTCACATACCCAGTCACAGAGGTAACCAGGGGCCGCCAGAGGGGCAGATGGCCCCCAATCTACTGCTCAGACCTGCAGGACCAGCCTGGAACCAAGCTCAGGTTTACCTTCCACAATTTATATTACTGTGTGACAGCAGGTTCCCTCGTATAACAAAGTCCGGTGTGACTGGTTTTATCAATGCGACACGAGATACCAGCTCACACATGATGTACATGATGTTTCTAATAAAAGCACTTAATGTAAAGCATTAAAATGTATCACTGTGATGTGTTTTGTTTTGATTTTGTGTTTTCATTACAAGGTAATAAATGTGTTCAGCTGTGTGGGGCTTTTTAAAGAAAAAAACTTTTATTATTTATTCAAGGGAATTCAATTATTAATTGTGATTAAACATACGGTCAAACGTTTTCATCATATTGTTACGTCCATCGTTTATTGTTTTACACACTAATACATTTCGAAGATAATCACAGCAAGGCTTTTAACGCTTTTTTTTCTCGAGCACACATCAGCAGGCGTTCACCCTGGATAATACTTAACTCTGGTCAAACTGCTAACCCTTGTTTTCGCACCAGTCCCGGTCCAAACACTGTTAGTCATTAAAGTGAGCCTTTAGCTTTTAATCCAGTCTGATCACTGTGGACTCGTCTTGTTTACCTGTAACTGTAAGGTAACCTGGACTGACTCTGACAGAGAGATTTGTTTTCAGGAATTCTCGTCGCTGACTGTCCTAAGCTTAGACGCTCTGAGCGTGTCTGAACATAAACGCACCAGATAACAGCCCGAGGGTTAACAAGAACTCTAAAGTGGATCTGCACTCAGCCCAGCAAACAAGCAGCCACAGATGATGTAACCGAACTTTACCTTGTCACGGCGCGAGTGCACACAGTGACCATGAAACAGCCGGCCACGATCATCCAGCCCCAGCCCCCGTCCGGAGGAAGCCCTCCTGCTGGCTGCTGCTTCTTCTTTTCCTGAGCCATGGACGTCGCTCCCACCTCTGCTTCGTCCTCGTCCTTAAAAGCAGGTCCAAAACACATGCATTCAGACGCGTTAACTCTGCCCGAGCTGCCTCCGCCAGAGCGTTACGGAGTTCCCTCTGCAGGGGGAATGTGCAAGAACTCTGCTGAGCACAGGATGTCACAACCAGCTGAACGAATGGGAATAACTGATGAGCTCAGCTACAATCATTAACAGGCAGCGTCACGTCTAACCTATAGCCCGGGGCCAGGCGTGAGGATTCAGCCCGTCAAGAGCTTCTCTCTATCTCAGCACGTGGGCTGCACTAATGACTCGCAGCTGATCTGAGTAAAGGTATGGAACCGTCACCGACCTGCTGCCATTTAAATATGGTACATTTTATCGTTTTAACTCTGATTTTTCCAGTCAGGGTACCATGGCCGAAGGCAGAAGGCACCGCCAGGACTTGAACCCAGGTCCCTTCGGTGCTGTGCCACCTGAGCACCTTGGCATTAGACGTAACATAATTTGAATCAACTTCATGTGGGTCATTTTGGAAAAAAACAATCAGATTTTGTGAGGAGTGGGAATATAGATCATAGAATCATAAACAACTTAACAAGCCTTGCAAAAAACCCTCCAGCACAGATTTATACTGTATATTCAGTTATAAATGTGTTATAAAGGACCAAATGTAAAGCTTTCAAATCAAGTTTCCCCATATGCTAGTTAGTTAAAATTATGTTTAGACAACATAATTAATAATAATGGTTCAGCTGAATTATAAAGGCTGACCATGGACACTAAATTAGAATAAATAAAGAAAAAAAGACAACCTACACATAAAATGTACATTTAAAATCTCAATCTGGGACAAAACCCTTATGATTTAGGTGAAACATTGATTAAGAAGATGAGAATGAAGACTAGAGGAGTTTACTTCACTTCGCTTAATTGATGTACATTTTTATTCTTGTTTGTGTTTGTTATGGGAAGCAATAATAACATATTACAAATACAAAAAAGATCCACTCTGTAGTTTTTTTTAAATAACTAATGCTAGTGTTGACTAATTTAATCCTCTGTTAATCCAATAATTCAATTTTAAACACAGGCATTACTGGCATTATTTGTGTGCTTTGTTTCTTTGCCACGTAAGGAGGAGCAATGTCCCTGTTCCCACAGGAGCAGAAAAGGATCAAGCAGAGCCAGTAGCACCACTTTAGCGTTGCATGCGGGGTGAGGTTTGAGTTTCACCTTTCAATCAGCTTCCGCCTTGCCAGGGGCTCCCGGACTTTTCAGGATGTAACAGACTTATTAAGAAGTGACTTTAATTTCAAATGAAGGTATAAACCTCATTAGAGAACCCAAACCCTAACGGTAAGGTGAGCTTTGTTCTCATGATGTGCTCAGAAGAACCTGCTGACCTCTCTCCCAGCGACCCCAGTATCCCCTCGGAGAGGATCAGGCACGCTTTTCCTGGATACTTTCAGAGGGTCATAGTTTCCCATTTACCCACCATAAACATCCACATGGAGCTCACAGATAATCAATAGGAATGACTGAACCTTAGACACAAAGGACAGAACACTGCAGGAAAAGCAGTCTGAAGGTTACACACTCACTGAAAGAAAAAAACATTAATTAAAAAACTTTTTTTATTTATATCATGTCTGCTCACCTTTGGAATTTATACCTGATTTTGTAACTTTGATACCAGCATGTTTTTGAGAGCTTGTTGATGCAGCCATTGATGTTTTTAATATTTTCTGTAACATTCTTGTACTCTTAAGCCTCGGGCCAGTTTAAGGAACGTAACGTATAGCTGAAGTCTTAATCTGAAGTACTGAATCAGGTCACATGCAGGGGGGACTGCAGGGGAAACGCTGAGCTAACCTGTACGCATACAAATACACAGTGTGGTACAACAAGTCTGGGGACATGATCACCACGACTTAACACAACATCTGCAGGGATAAAACTTACTCTAATTAAAAACACATCATAAAAACACTGAATATGTTGTAAAAATCTGCACATCACAGTTTAGTTTGTTCCCTCAAGGCTTTTTCTTAACCAACACTTACCATTATATTTATACGAACAGCATTTAGCAGATTCCTTTTTCCAAAACCGGTACATTCAAACAATTGTGGGCTAAGGACCTCGCCCAGCAGTGGCAAACTGGCAGTGCCAAGAGCTGAATCCTCAACCTTTCTAGTCAGTGATCAGATACTGAGGGAAATTAAATGCTGGAAAAAATGGTGTGTGTGTGTGTGTGTGTGTGTGTGTGTGTGTGTGTGAGAGAGAGAGAGAGAGAGAGAGAGAGAGAGAGAGAGAGAGAGAGAGAGAGAGCGTGGCACCCATCCAGATGATGCAGTAGTTTTTTTTAAGGTCTAAGCACTGTTAATGGTTTATTAAAATGTAGTTTGTCCCCTTCAAGGGTTAAGTCATTTTACTTAGGGTTAGGGTTAAACACTCTTATTTTCATTCAGAACACCAAAAAATGTGTTTCAAATAGTTTGTGCACATTTCCAAATGATTTCTGCAAGGTCTAAGAATTTAATACTCATTAATATTAAGTTTAAACGTAGTTTGCATCTTGCAGAGGTTATGTTAACTTTTTATTCCATAAAACAATTTTTGAGTAATTTGACTCAAACGCCTGCATAAGACTGTAGTTTAATACTTTAACAATAATACTTTGCTTCTATAATACTACTTCTAAAACCTTAGCATTTGGGGTCTAAGACTTCTTGCTATGGAACAGCTGTTAAATATAAAGCAGCCTATTTTATTTTACTGCTACTGAAGTGTCAGACGTTATAAAACTAAAAAAGTGAAATACTAAAAGTGGAATGTATGACATTTTAAAAAACAGACTATTTCAACAGCTTTCAGAAACTTTTCTTAAAGAGCAACTTGTTTATGAGGAAAACAACCAAACTTCACATAACATTATGCCACACATGACAGAAAACTACCAATTCTCTTAGAAACCAATGACACCGGTTTAGTAAAAAGTTTGTTTTCAATCTAAATTTAGCAGTAAATAAGGAAGCGCGTGCTTACCAGTCAGCCTTATGTAGTTACACAGAGCAGCTTTTCTTCATCGACCTCCAGTCAAACAAACAAACCGCTCTTCTGCTACAAAACTCAATAAACAGCCGGTTTTCTCATTCTGTAACACTTCTAAGAGTGAGCCATCTTTTCATTCACCAGCCGGTTCTTGTGTGAACATCCCGGTGTTATTGTGCGTGTTTGTGTTTGTGCTCTGAGGCGAATCTGCACTACTGTACTCAACCTCACACCCGTTTCCCGGACTACATCCCAATCCGCATACTAGCCTAGTAAACAGTATGTAAATATAGTACGCCTAAAGAGGTGGATACTAACGGATACACGCTACCTCACCATACTATCACATACGGAAGTATATGTCTTCAAACGTGCAGTCCTACGTTTGACTAAGTTCATTTTCTAAACTGATCCTAAAAGTTGCCCGAAATGTGTTCCAAGTGCAATATTTCTGATAGTTTACTAAATAGGCTAATTACGCTTAGCAGTAATGCTACAGGACCAGATTATCTAAAACATTATGCTTTAGTAAACAGCAGGTTCACCGAAATAAACGCTAACTCAGCAGCTAACTGGATCATCGAATAGGTCCAAAGTCACACCGTATTAATGTTTCATTTCTAAATTAAAACTGCTCAACACAGTTAATATATGGAACAAATTTTTAAAGACATATTACTGCAAGTTATTATAAACAATAAACACGTTTGTTGTTTCATATGTAAATAATACAGTAGTGTGCTGTAATCCAGCTATTATAGTTTTTTATGTATTTACAGTTATATTTTCTTACACACACACACACACACACACACACACACACACACACACACACACACAGTTCTGTCAAATGATTAAAACTTATTATACCACATTAATTGACAGTAATGTTTCCTTTAAAAATCACTTCGTTGCCATTTGTGTGAACGATGTAACCTTCAACAGAATTCATTAATTACTGTTGTTTATTTACTGTTTTAAATAATTTATTAATATCATTTCCAGCATGCCATCTCTTGTTCATTCTCTGACAGAGAGCTGATGAGGCATCACATTCAAAACTCAAAAAAACGAAACAGATTACCATAAAGATATCTATTTAATGCTGACTATTAATCTTATTAGGTTCATCTATTAGAAGCAGCATGAGCAAGCCGTTATTGCTTGTGACAGACACTTCAAACTGTCCAGTTAAAACAGACTTTCTCAGGATCTGCTGTCACACAGTAATGAGCAAAGCCATACAAGTAAGGAAGTGTCCAAAATACCCTCTGTTCCCTATGCACTAATTCACGTTTAGACCATATGGACAGATTAAGAGAGCATTTTGGACATGGCCTATAAGGGTGCTTGTAAGGGGAAAAGTAACAATGTGCTTAAAGGCGTGAAGATATAACTGAGAAAGAGTTTTGACAGTCCTTTTTTAAAATTATTGATAGTTCTGTTATTTGAGTTATGTTTGATAACCAGTCTCTGACCAGCTTTCTGTATATCAACTCTAATCCACCTTGGACCTGACTGGGAACAGCATGTCTTTTTTGTTCTTTTTTTTTTCCAATGGAGAAAAAGCCAATCCCCCACAATCAGACAAAATATTTGTTACAATTCTTGAGGGAATGCACATCTGTAGTTTATTTATTCCTTTTTGGTGACAATACCAATCTGTAAAAGTGGACTCGTAAGTTTTCATGGGTTTCTAGAAGCTGTGGATGTTTCCATGATTTCCTCTTTGTAGCGCAAACCAACCGAGTTTACATGAATGTAGCTGTAACTGCTATTGAAAAATATCCAGTTTTTATTCATTCATATCATTATTAAGTAGTTCGTTCAATCCTTAACTAAACATTAACAAAAACACCTGCATACAACTGTGACCTTAATTGTCTGGATTAGTTAAATTTGTACAAAGGGTCTTAAATAAATTCAACCCCAGGAAACTGAAGAATGTTTGAGCCATTTATCACATTTATTAAAGTATTTGCAAGGTTTATGGACAACAGAGAAAAAGAGAGAGAAATGAAACTTATTGAATAACCAGAAAAAAAAAATCAACATTTGCTAGAATTAGATGGAGCAGGACTGGAACGAGCTGTTCATTCCACATGGGGCATAAATAACATGTACACACAATCTCCCAACACACACACACACACACACACACACACACACACACACAGTAATATACTGCCTTTTAAACAAACAACATGTGTAGGCTAGATGTGCCACAGACGCACATTAGAGCATTACATCGGACAGAACAGTTTATTCTGAAACACAAGATAAAGAGTTGAGATGATAATGTATCAAGTAACAATGAAACTGTTTTAAAGACAAACAAACAAAACGTGACGTGAGGAGAACATGCTCAAGCCCATTCTAATCTCAACCCTTTCTGTAGTAAACAGATAAACAGGCTTCCTGCCTCACGGCACGTCTTCAACATTAATGGGGACGACTGTAGTGCCTCGACTGGTCTCTCACACACTGCTTTGCATTCACCTCATTTGTCCTGCTGTAGTTTTAGAGTTAGCAGTGGCTCAGAGCTCAGAACATCCTGTACTAACACATGGATTCAATTTCCTGAAGAACAAGAAGAAAATAAAATCCAGACAAAGTCGATACAGAGCAGAATTTATACGTTACACAGTGGATCTGGATGGAAAAAAGGAGGAAGGTTAAAGTCTGGCCTCCGTCAGTAAAAGGCACCCGGGAACACATTTCTTAAAAAGTGTTGCGTCGGCCTGCCATCATGCATACAGATTCTCAGAAGTCTAAATGGCGACCAACGGTGTAAGGCAATTCTGAGGGCTGGCGAGAGGTAACGGAAGGGCGAGGCGAAGAGCCAATCTCTGCACGCTAAAGCGGAACGCGTGATTCCCATTGTCACGGCGAATAACTTCCAAAGCTCCACGTGCCTTCAGTTACACACGAATATCAGAACAGACACAGACGGCGCGGTTTCACATTTTAGTGTTTGATTTAACCCTTTAATAAAAGACAGAGAATGCTGCACTGCATTCAAAAATGCTAAAAGGAAGATAGAGAGAGCAGAGCGTGTTTAGAAATGGGTGGCACAAACCGGAAATTCCAGATTTTCAGCCTATTGAGCTCGAGGGCATGTTTACGATTTCACTGTGGTCTTGTTCCACCCAGCTTCATTCCACTGTTGCAGTCAAAAACAAGCTCACAGCTATAAAAACGCAATAACACGTTCAGCCTTATGGGGCACTGCTTCCTCTACTATACGTAGCGTTTCAAGGCAAAATACAGTAAATGGGATTCTCTGACGGACACATAAATAAAGAGATGGTGATGAAGGCATTTTTGGAAAGGCAGGAGACGGGTTAAGAGGCTCGATTTGAGTTTCAAGTGAGAATAATGTTATAATGCCACAAATATTACGATCACTAAAATGGTACAATCAGCAAAACCTGGATTAAATAGAAACGAAACATAAACGAATAAAAAACATCTATTACAGTGTAAGAGAAATTCGAGGGTAAAAAGAAAATGGTCATGTGAGGGCAGAGGTCGTTCAGACATTTATGGAGACTGTTAGATTACCAACTAATCATCAAAACGAACAAACTGATCAACTTTATCAGTAAACACTTCAATCTTGGTCCCGACAGTTTGATCACGTACGTAAGGACGCAGCTAAACGTTTGATTTCACTTATCAAATACTGGAAAATCTCTTTGTTTGTTTACCTGATTTAAACTCAATCAAGTTTGGAACAGATTGCGTAACGTCCAATAGGTAGCTTACCGACTGCATAGTGACGCCTGAACCCGCACATTAATAACACGACGGCTAATCAGGAGATTGGTCACACGGACGTGAAGGAAATAGGGATCAGTCCCATCATCACCTCATCAGAACCATAATCGCTAACATAGTGTCAAGTGTTCATCGTACAAACATACTGATTGGACCTTTAAAACCAGGCGATTTAGTCCAAGAAAATGATACTGAAACACTTTGCATACTCTAACGTACGCTACAATAAAGCGAAACCGCCACCGGAATCAGGCCGCGGGTTCCAAGGCCAACGACTAAAACGATTCTGTAGAGGTTCTCAGCATCAGGCTTAAAAATCAGCAGGATTTGGCTTACAGGGTACGGTCCGACTACATAACCATCTTCAGTTTATCTTACAGCAGACTGTACCGTTAGAGGCTTCCTCGTTAGTGACACACACACACACACACACACACACACACACACACCCCTCCAACCCCTCAGTTACCAATCAGAATGAGTCTGGCATTAAGCTTTCTAACAGGGTTGTAGGTTCCGGGCGTGGCCTCACTTATCGGCCCTTTTTTTCCTAATGGCTTTTCCTTGTAATGGGAGGAGAGGCTTCCTTTGACATCTTACAGCAGCTTCTGGTTACAAAAGTTCTTGAGTTCTTCAGCGTCTCAGAGGTCATCTGTCATCTTCAGTAGCTCTAGGAAGGCACCGACCGCCCCGAAATAACCCTGTAAACAAAGACACATTACATAACAGCACCACGACCATCCCGAAACCTGCATGGGAAACACACCTCGATTAAAAACAGAGAGCATCCCACACGCCATCCTGCATCATTTAATCGTTATATCAAACTTACTTCATGTTCAAGAAACAGGGCCTTCAGTTGACCCTTCGACCAAAAGTCCATGGCATAGGCTAGCAGCTTCGTTGACACCGTGTTGATTCGGAGGAAATTCCCCACAAACACCACTCGCTCAATTCTCTAAAAACAAAACACACCACCTGGGATCAGTGTCCGAACTAAAGAAGGACTTTAGATCAAAGCCTGATTTTACTGATTTTAAATCCAAGCTGGTCTAAAGAAGTGTCAGAGGTTATGGAAGAACTGGATTAAGTATCAGGATGAATTTAAAATCTATGTTATATATTACCTCTGATGATCATAAGGAAATGTTTCAAAGCAATTTCACATGGCGGTTGCGGAAAACCAGATGTAAAATATAAAACCTCCTGCTGTGAAATACTCTTTAAAAGGATAAAGTCTGAATTAAGAAGACAAAAAAACTTAATAAAGACTCTCAAACACTTGGGAAACTCAAGTTATAACTGATTCTGGATTTAGATTTTAACTGTACAATAACTGACTGTAATGAGTTTTTGTACAGATCTAAAAAATCGAATAAAGCTGTTGGAAAAAAGGTAAAATTAGTCCCACAATGCCCCCTGGTGGAATCCCATGGAAGGACTTGGAGGTTTTGGCACCTCTGGCAATTTAAAAAGAATCCTAAATGACACACAGTAGCTTCCTAACATGATGTGGGTCCCCCTCACGGCCCCTTTGGACTGAACATGTAAGTGCCCTGTGGTATCTGCAGGTGCCCTGTGATATCTGGCACCAAGACTGCAGCAGCAGATCCTTTAAATCCTATACGCTGAAAGTTGGACTTGTTTGTCCAGCACATCCCACAGATAGGGAATGTGGAGGCCAGGGCAACACCTTGATCCCTTGATCCGTTCCTCAAACCATTCCTGAACAATTTTTGCATCCTGCTTCTCAAACACAAAAAGTAAGGCGAACTTCAGCAGGATTTGGTGAGATTTATTCTCTGATTAATTCTCTAATCTAATTCATCGCCGTGCTGTTGCTCTGAGTGCTTTGATAGCCCTGTACAATGCTGCTTGATCTCCATGCCACAAGGCAACACTGTAAAGAAGCTGAAAGCACACAGAATCCATCCCACACACACTGGACTGGGGCAAGGGGCTGTGGGGGGGCAGCCGGTTAGGTGTAATGCAGCACGACGTGTAATAAATATGTTTAATGTTAGACTAGACTAATTAAAGCCCGAGGGATAATAAAGGCACGTCGAACCTCGTTCACAGCGCACATACGGGCGATGGAGCCGATGTTATTCGTAATGGTGACCAGGGTCGCTCGGGCCAAGTCCTCTTTGCTGATGCTGTCGCGTCTCTCCTTACTCATCATGTGCCCGAAACTGAAACACAGAGAGGCTTTGAGCTCAGCCATAAAAAACATCTTACAATAACTACCGGACTGGATCCGACTGCACTGGTACCTGGATGCTACGGCGGACCCCTGCAGACCGAAGCGCTCATAATCGCCTCCATAAATGTCCTTCACCAGCTTGTCCACGTTGGTGCTGTCCCCCTTTGCCGCCATTTCTAAAGCTTCCTCGAACGTCTCGCAGCCAGTCAGCAGGCAGCACAGGCCGAGAAACGTGCCTCCTCCCAAACTGAAAACAACCCCAGGGAGAGGTTACACACACACACACAACCCAGAACATGGCTTCAAATAGTCTGGAAATGAACATAGGGATGAAAAGTCTGACTAATTAAGCAAACATTTGGGCAGCTCAGCTCAGATGATGTTCAGAAAGTTTCCACAGCAGCCTTAAATACGACTACAAATACTAAGAAACCTTTAACAAACTACTTAAGATCTGTAAAAAGCATCTTCTGGGACTTCAAGCTCATCCCAAGGTCCACATGCTCATTAAGACCGTGAGCAGAGCTTCGGATCACCTGAGTGGTTACAGAAATGAGGCTGCAGGGCTGCTGGGAGGGATTATATATCATACCGAGCGTTTGATGAACCGACTCCTGCGGTTTAAGCTGGAAGGAGCTGAGTGTTAGCGGGTACAGAGCTACATTTACAGATAAAGACTCCGCAGGATTCCCGGGCGGCTAACGTGCAGGCAGAAGTCGATATATTCCCGGATAAGATGATCTTAGATCTACTAATGTGAGTGATTCAAATCATTTGCAGGGTTAAGGGACTACAGGAGGAACAGTTTGAAACTAATGTTAGCGCCAGGACAGGTCTGAATAACTGATTTATTTCCAGACATGTATACACCTACGATTTAAAGACGCAGAAACTCGGTCTTATTAGCGTCTGTTTTTTTATTAATAAGTATTTAAATCTCACCCAGTACCTGCTTTGAGGTTCTGTGGCACATGATGAAGCATATCTGTAGCTATAAACACTGTATTATTTGAATTATGTACTGAAACTTCAGCCACCAGAAACAGCACCAGTTACTGTGGATCTAATTTGTGAAAGGAAAACTCCCTAAAAAACAAAATCAAGACTCAAAAAGGGACCTGACCGGCAGCCTAGATTTTAAGTAAGAATTAAGCCAAGTTACCTGATTAATACATCTGTAGTAATAGTTTAAATAAAAAGACGCTAAATATAAAATTTTAAAGAGACAACATAGTTAAATAAAAAAATAGATATATAACCTATAGGAAAAAAAATTAAAAACACTGCCTGGCCAAAAAAAAAAAAAAAAGGTCACCACCTGGATTTAACTAAGCAAATAGTTAAGTATTTAAAAAGAGCCTCCCATCAGATAATCACTGCATTGGTGATTGGTGATGCAACTCTGGACAGAAATAAGTGCTGTGACATTGCAGAAACAGTTCTGTTCAGAGCTGCAGATTTGTTGAGATTTGTTCCACTGCACAAAGTCTTCTCCAGCACATCCCAAAGATTCTCAATGGGGTTCAGCTCTGGACTCTGATGGCCGATCCGTGTGTGAAAATGATGGCTCATGCTCCATGAACCCCTCTTTCACCATCTGACTTCTAAAACAGATGAGCATCTTTTCCACGACCATGTGTCTTTCCACATGGTTGTTTAACAAATGAGAACTGCATCAGTTAAGGTTAAAGAACTTGTTGCCAGCTGAAACATCACCACCAATGCAGTAATTATCAGATGGGAGGCTCTTTTTAACTATTTGCTTACGTAAATCCAGGTGGTGGCCTTTTTTTTGGCCAGGCAGTGTAAAAAAATAGTACTATATAGATTACTATAAATTAAAGAGAATACTACATTATTAAGAGTATAATAAAACAGAGAACACAAAACTCTAGAATATAAAACAATAGTACATAGAACAAAATAAATATAATAAACTAAATATATTATATAAAACTATATATAAAATATATAAAACTATAGAATAAGAAAACAGTATGTACAATAAATACAACTATTACAAAATAGAAAAAAGTAAAACTTTAGAATACAAGTCAACATTATATCTAATAAATAAATTTATAAATGTAATAAAATAAATATGAATCTATAGAATGTAAGCTACGGTATATATATATATATATATATATATATATATATATAATAAATAGACATATGATAAAATAGAGAATATGAAGCTTGAGAAATACAAGTCAATAGTATATCTAATAAATAAAATAATGAATATTATAACAAAGTGCTCCTTGGACAGGATGTCAGGCCAGCGTGGGGCGCTGTAAGCGTTCTACTCAACCTAATGAGGACCTCAGTAACTGTTTTCAGCAGCTCACTCTCACCACTGATCCACAGGAGCTGCAATCGTCGATTTTAGGCCTAATTTATTCTTCTTTTGGTCTTTTTTTTTTTTTTTTACCTCTTTTGTAAATTTCGTTTTACTGCAGTGTCGGTGTATGTCTCCTAATTACCCCAAATGACCAACTCCAGTAACACTAAATGTAGAGCCTTGGTGTGAGTGAGAAATGAAGAACAGAGCAGTTCTGGGAATGAGACAGTGCTTCCCTGTGGAATCAGATGGCACAGCTAAACAGTGTTTAAAGTACAATCACCACCAAATGCATTATGGGATGTGTTATGTACACCCCTGTATGTGTGAGAGGCTGCTGTTGAGTAAATGAGGGTGTTACTGTCCTACAGCTGTAGGTCTGACTGTAAACCAGTAATCATCCAGTGCGAAGGAACGCCAACTACCAGCAACAGGTTATAAATAAACACTGAGAAAAAACAGAGTTCTAAAAAACAGTGTGAGTTACAGAACCACCACAGACACACACACAGAGTTCGGAAGTGGTTTACCTGGTGCCCGTTACCCGCTTGTAGTTGTCTTTGGAGTACACTGCCAGGATGCTGACCCCCGAGCCAATGTTTACCAGCAACATGGGAAAGGGGTTGTCAAGGCAACACGGTCTCTTGACGCAGTTCTCAGGGTCAGAGGGGTTTTGGAAAAAGTAGCACTCGGGGTGGCCATTGAATCCGACCGAGTCGACGTAGAGCAGCCCCTGGATCAGACAGTCCAGCTCGTCCAGCTTCTGCAGCTCCAGATTGGCCACCTGCACAGAAACACCGATCAGGAACAACTGCCCCCAAATCCCATTACCACGTGCCCGATAAGTACCCGTCCCAGTTACTCACGGTCCTGAAATCCTCCTCGAACTTGTAGGCGCCCCCTCCGGTGGCACACAGCGTGGTGTGCAGGCTGGAGAAGTTCTTGTCGCGGCCCATCTGGATGAAGCTGTGCATGTCGTGCGTGGGGAAGCGGATGAAGTGCAGGTTGCCCTTGCGGCCACACATGGTCAGGTTCTTCAGCTCCAGGTGGACGTCGCGGATGCCCGCATTGCCGTAGGCCACGTTGGAGGTCAGGTAGCGCCGGATGCTCTTCAGGCTCTCCACTTCCTCCTGCTCCTCCTCAGCCGTGATGTCCTTGGGCTCGAAGTAGACCAGCTTCACCAGGGTCCCACCAATGTCCATTCCAAACCAAGGGAACGCTGTGGCAACAGAAAGGCGGCAGAAATTCGTCAGAAATTCGTCAGAAATTCACTTTCTCTTTTTCCCAGCTCCTCGTGGAGAGACATTCCCATGCTAACTCTCAGATATAATCACCCCCTGGGTTCTCCAAATAGAGGGCATGGGCCAGGAACAGCCCTAACAGGAACAAACCATTGTGAACAGGTCTAAGGGGGAAGGTCAGGCAACCCAAAACACACCAATTAAAGGAACTTAACTGCTTACCCCACCCACACTAGGCTCCTCTGTGTGGCATCCACAGACATGCGCCTGCTGAGCGGGCCTAGCGTGAAATCGAGAAGCTTATTGTCCAGCAAGGTGAAGGGCGGCAATGCCAGGCATGGGATGGACTTAAACTTTTCAACAGATCATTAAAACTACATTGAAGATAAAACTTATCTTATCACAGGGAGAGCATGCAAATCCACACCCCAAACCCGAGTATCTGGAGCCATGATTCTACAGCGCTACCTACTGTGCCAACCAGTGCAGTACAAAAGCTCTGGTTAAGCTCTGTTCTCTCTTAGCTCCACTGTCCTGCTGATCGATGCACCTGTACATTCTGTACGGTCTGTGCCAGCATCTGTGCCTGTCCTGTACAGTGGAGTTATTGCCTTTGCCCCAATATAGTGTTACTGAGCAGATAAAAGAAGAGGCATGGTGACTGGCAGGAGCACATGTAGGTGAAAGGTGTGTTTACTCGCCCGCCTGAGACCAAAGTACTTCAATGGCAAAGAAGGGGCATGAATGCAAGTCACCCGACTGAAAACCCAAACACACACTACACACACTACACACACACACACACACACACACACACACACACACACACGCATTATGTAGGTTAGGCTGGGCCAGAGAGACGCAAATATTGAACAAACAGAGCTCAACTTAAACTCGAGGCACAAACAAACTCTGAGAACGCGCTGCTACCTCCAGGATGTGATTAAGGAAGTGCAGGACAGGTAAGAGGAATCAGGGCTGAAACAGGACCATGAGAGAAAGTGTTGGATAGAATCCGAAACACTGGCAATGGAGGCAGTGAGTGGTAACAGTTACATAGGAGGAAATTAATTGTATAATTTATATATAAAGTATATTATATAATTCTACTGCCATCCAATAAGACAGTTGAGTAAACAGACTTGGTTCAAAGGTTAAAGGAACAGGACCTATACAGGCTGACTGCTTGAACTGAAATGCTTTAGTGTTTCTTAGTGGCGTGTTTACTGAGCAAAGTCTGTAAGGAAACGCTTTTGTTTTGCTAATACTGTGAAGCTGGACTTTGAGTTCCTATATCAGCTAAGAAATCGAGACAGGAGATATGGAAGAAATCCTCGGTGCATAAATTACGTCAATTAACACGATGAGGGTATGTATTTAGGTGCATATTTAAGTATTTACTTCAGTTAAGCGTTACATACACTAATAAAGGCAGCCATTGTCTCACTGACTAGCTGAAATATTTCAATTGTGTACAACAACCGCCCCGCCCCTTTTAACGGACGTCGTTTCTTCATTGGCTACAGAACGCGTCGATGGTAGAGGTGTCAGATCTCCTGAACCTGTACTGACCAATGGGAGCGTGATATAAGATTTCACAATACACACCACACACAACAACATAAAAGCCATTTTAGAAAAATAATCTTGTTAAGAAACAATTGATACACACGTGGAACAGACTTTTACCAGATAAATAAAATACATTTGTGTGTGTGTTAGTGTGTGAGACATTGGAGTGTCGACCGTTGGTACGTCAGTTGAGCAATGTTGTGAACCGTCAATGGGAATTCAAGGACGCAGTGAAGATGATTTGGTTTGGTTTAAACGAACGAACTGAGTATAAAAAGATGTCTACTTTGAAGGCTTAAACTGAGCGGGCTCCGTGTTACCTCAGTGTCTCACATAGAGAGAATTGCTCTCTCGGCATTTAAACGCCTCTCACGCTGACGGAGGGAAGCACGCTGTTCTATTCACGC
>JAJAGP010000125.1:297500-480000 GCA_025084515.1 Ancistrus triradiatus | reverse complement strand
TACAGAAAGTGCATTTTAAAAGAAAGGAAAAAAAGGGCAGTTTAAAAAAACAAACAAACAAAAAAAAAAAAGGCAGTCGCAGGTCTTTAGGCTTCATCAGATATAAAAATCCCAGCTTCTTTTATTCATTTTTAAGAAAGGAAATGAGAAATTTGTAATGTATTAATTTAGTGTGTTGTTGTTTTTACTGTTTCGCAGTTTCTATTTTCTCTCTAAAAGTGGTTCATATATATTTTTTCGTTAACATAATAAATGCTATAACATTTTTTTATCCACCGGATGACCACATAAAGGAGCATTAGAGCACTGAACAATCCCGATTTATAAATCATTATCCTGTGATATCGGGATCAGCTTTATCCAATCTGAAAATGTACTGAAAAACAGGGACAGTCTGAGATCAGGACCAACAGATTTAAAGACCGACCACCGAATATCTGTCTGTAATCACACCTTTATAAACCATAGGCCAATCTAAAAAATGTAACATGCTTTATAACTATTAAATTTAGCCCCTGCGGGTGGGTGCAGTGAAAGCATGCCCGCAGAGGGATGTGCCACTTTGGTGTTTTTGCCAACGCAAAAGTAAGTTGTACTTACTGTAGGAGCTCCTGAGCTTTAGCCTCCAGTTCTTTTTGTTTCTTTTTCTCCTCTCTCTCTCTGGAGATCTCCACACTCCTTTTCTCCTCCTCAGTTCTTCTGCTCTGCTCCAGTTGGTTGTGGATCTGCAGCAGGCTTTGCTCCTTCTCCTCCAGTTTCTCCTGTAGCTCTCTCTCCCTCTCGGAGTTCTGCATGAAGCTCTGCTCTCGGCTCTTCAGCTCCATCATCTGCTCCCTCGCGGCCTCCAGCTGTGCCTCCAGCTCTTGGCAGCTCCTCCTCATCTGCTCCACGCTCAGCCTCTCGGCTTGGTAACGGCTCTGCAGCTCCTGCTTCTCCTGCGTCTGGGCGTCCCTCTCCTGCTTCAGCTGGTCACAGAGGTTCTGTTGCTGTCCGATCTCCTCTCTAACCTGACTGACCTCCTGCTCCAGGCTCAGGATCCTCCTGCTCTTCTCCATCGAGTTCGCCAGCATCGTTTCGCATTCTCTGCGAAGGGAGTCAATTGTTTTTTGGAAGGCGCCGTTGTTTTCCTGACTCTGTGACGTCTGTTGTTCGTGGAGCTTCTGCCGCAAGTCCTCACACTCCAGTTTCAGAGACTCAATGGTCTTGGTTAGCTCATTAGACCTTTCTGCTCGTTCCTGGAGGAGAGCTCGCTCTGCCTGAAGCTCTTCGGATAGCTTTGATACCTCGGCTGTCTGGATCTCTAAACGCGTCTCTGCATCTCGGAGTTTGGACTTCATCTCACCTGCTTCTCTCTGAAAAATGGCGAGCTGGTCTCTCAGAGCTCGGTTCTGGTCTGTAAGTTTGCCGGTTTCTGCTTTCTCTGTCTCTAACGAGGAAACGGCAGCTTCCCAGGCGTGTCGCTGTTTCACTAAATCGTCGCTCAGACCCTTCAGCTTTTGCCTGAGGGAATCGTGGTCGTGTCTCAGCTCCTTTAAGAGCTCATCTTTTTCCTGTACAGTTTGTAGAAGCTTTTTAAGTTCCTCGTCTTTGGTCTGCTCTTTCTGACCGTCGCTGCTCAAACACTTACAGTTGTTTCTGTAGAGCAGGATCTCCTCCTTAATGGTGTCAATAAAGGCTCTCTGAGACAACACAGCAGTGGGATTATTAAACATGAGAATGTGTTATGGCCTCTATATCTGTGACACCTACCTTATAGAGTTAGATCATAAAGTAAACACCTACAACAATCATATTTCCCCTTAAAAACCTCCATTAGCACTTAAAGAACTTGCTGTTTCTCAGATAAATATAACCAATCAAGTTTGTCTATGTAAAATGTTCATACTCAGATGTTTCCTTCTTAGTTTTAACACCAGATATTTATGTTAAAGGGATGTAGAGGGGACACCAAGCCATACCTTTCTGTTTTTTAGTTCCAATGCCTAACAATATTACAAAAAGCAAGTAAGAATGCCAGGGTTTCAATAAGTCCTGTATCATGACTAAAAAAAAGGAAGATTTACATTAATCTACCGTTAATGACTGAACATCACTGAAATCTCTTGGTCTCTGTGATTTATTTCTGACACACTCGGGCAGAACTCTGCTGAACAACCACAGGTGCAGATCACGATCTCCTGACCTTCAGTATTTTATGATAAATGAGCCTGATTAACAGTTTGAGAGAGTCTGTTGTTCTGTACTTACATCCTCCTTGGTCGCCTCCACGTTCTGATCCAGGGCACTCTGCAGCTTGCTGATCATTTCGTCCTTCTCTTGGCACATATCCATCAGCTTCTGACACTTCTCCTTCTGATTGTCATAATTCTGCTCAGCTCCTTCAGAACGGCTCTCGCTCCCCAAACACGACTGTGCCGCTTCAGCATCTCTCTTTATCTTAGCCATGTCGTTCTGCATCGCTTCAATCATGCCGTCCAAAAGCTCCATTTTACTCTCCTAAACAAAGTCAGAGTCAGATTTATTTCTATAGTGTTTTTTTTTTTATAACAGAGCTTCGTTTCAGAGGAGCGTTTTAAATATCTAGATCCACAGTGCCAAGGACAATCCCTAAATGTCATAAGGAAGAAACCTCATTAGGACTGAGACTCAAAGAAACCCTGCTCACAGCCTAGATGTTATATATAAGAATTAATGCAACATCCTTCAGCATGACCAGTTTGGCAGTGGGTCAGTAATGGTGTGGGGTGGCATTTCTTTGGAGGGTTGCACAGCCCTCCATGTGCTCGCCAGAGGTAGCCTGACTGCCATTAGGTACCGAGATGAGATCCTCAAACCCCTTGTGAGACCATATGCTGGTGCGGTTGGCCCTGGGTTCCTCCTAATACTGGGCAATGCTACACCTCATGTGGCTGGATGAAGATGAAGGCACTGAAGATATGGACTGGCCCGCCCGTTCCCCAGACCTGAATCCGAGTGAGCACATCTGGGACATCATGTCTCGCTCCATCCACCAACGTCACGTTGCACCACAGACTGTCCAGGAGTTGGCAGATGCTTTAGTCCAGGTCTGGGAGGAGATTCCTCAGGAGACCATCTGCCACCTCATCAGGAGCATGCCCAGGCGTTGTAGGGAGGTCATACATTCACATGGAAGCCACACACAATACTGAGCCTCATTGTGAATTGTTTTAAGAACATTACATCAAAGTTGGATCAGCCTGTAGTGTGTTTTTCCACTTTAATTTTGTGTGTGACTCCAAATCCAGGCCTCCATTGGTTAATACATTGATTTCCATTGATGATTTTTGTGTGATTTTGTTGCCAGCACATTCAGCTTTTCACAGAACAAAGTATTCAGTGAGAATATTTCATTCATATCTAGGATGTGTTATTTCAGTGTCCCCTTTATTTTTTTGAGCAGTGTATGTGTGTGTATATATATATATATATATATATATATATATATATATATATATATATATATATATATATATATATATATATATATATATATATATACACACACACACACACAAAAAAAAAAAGTATTTTTTTATTGCATGGTTCTAGATTCTTTTTGCCTAAATTTTTATATGTATCCATTTGAACTGTTATTCTTCAGAAACAAAAAAGGCATATTTTACCTTTTATTTAAGATATGGTGAATCTGCATATCTTAACTTAAATTTCTCTTTCTAGTCATTTATTTTTATTGCAGGGGACTGAATTTTTTTCTGTTGGTTTAAAAGCTTATTCAAGAAAATGTTTTGCATTGTCCTCAGTAATAAGAATCTAATTGCTTCAGCAGGGCACCAAGTTTACTGCTCAGATGGTGTTCGGGTTTCTCTCTCTCAGTTAAAACTTGGGAAAAGCTAAACTAAACTCAGCATTGAGAGTCTGTACCTCCTCGGATGATCTAAACACGGAGCTTGAACACATGAGCATCATCAGATACAAATCACACCTTTACCTGAGCTCCATCCTCAGCACACACTGAGACTTCTAATTCGCTGGCGGTTTTGTTGACCAGGTTTTTAAGGATCTCCAGCCTCCTCTCGGCTCGTCCTTCAGCGATCTCCTTCTCTCTCTCAAGACGTTCACTGTAAACGCAAAAACACGCTGTAGCTGTGCAGGTTACTGAAGGTTATTAAAACAGTGTGAGGTTAAACGAAACTGTGCTGTACTTATAATCCTTCTCCATGTTAGCAAACAGCTCCATGAACTCGGCAGTGACTTCATCACGGATACGAGATTCCATGTTCAGTTTATCAGATTGTTCCTGAGACAGTTTTTCTTTAAGCTCTTTTATCTGCTGTTGAAGCTAGAACAAAAAAAGGCAAAAATCAGAACAACTGTTAACTATTTGTAACTGAAGATGACGAGGTGGTGGGATATCAGTGTGGTATCGGACATTTCTAAAGGAACCCAAAGGTTGTGGGTTTGAATCCCATACCAAGTGGAAAGAACAGAATTAAACTCCACCCTACCTCACTCAAATCTTCATCCTCTGCAGTTTCTAACACAGTGTTCTCCACCATGCTCTCATCCTCTTCGTCCTCCTCCATGTCTTCATCGTCCTCGTCCTCCTGCACGTCCTCCAGGCTCGACTCCCAGCCAATCAGAGTGCTCCGGCGGCTCCACTCTCTCCTGTCCACGTTGTTGATCATCATGGAGACGTCTCTGGCAGATTTCTTGGGTGCAGCATTGACTACTGGTTTGGGGTTCAGGACCACCACCTAATGGGGGGCAAACAAAGTCTCCTGTTAACAGATCAGAGCAGGTGGGTGCCCCTGTAAAACTGGTGTCTGAGGTATGGTATAAACACTGAGGAAACAGAGGAGCGGGCACCTTTTGAGCCAGCGCTGAGAATTTGAGGACATTCAGAGTTTCGTCGTACATGGAGGCAGACTGATTAATGTTAACAATCATGCAGGCTTTTCCACGCCCACAGAAGAAGCCCTGCAGGTAATGAGTGAGCTTACTCTCTCTGAAAGGAATGTGCTGCTGGAACCTGAGAGAGAGAGAGAGATTATTTAAAATAAAGAATACGGACACTTTTTATCCTCATCATTATATCCTTTCATTTAATAAATGCAGACATGGGATGACATGCACTGCTCAGTTGGATAGTGTGTGTGTGTGTGTGTGTGTTTCTTCAGATCACAGATCTCCCTCACTTTGACTGGGTCTGACTGAGCCTCAGAGCATGCATGCATTTCCCCAGAGTTAGCAGTGAGGTGTTGATGTTGCCGGCCTCTTTTAATCGCTCTCCTCTGTTCTGGGTTTTCGCACATCGCTCTGATCCGGCCAGATCACACAGAGCCAGTCTGGAGGAAGAGAAGAGGAACAGAATGAGGTCTGGTATCACTGGGAGGAAGCTGTACTGCTGGCTCGGGATTTCTGAAGTACCTACTCGCTTACGCTCTGCACCCGAGGTACAGCCATGTCTTCAATCCTCAGGATACGAATGGAGAAAATACTATGGCTGAGAGAAACACAGAGTAATACTTTATACAGTTCAGGATTCAGTACGCTTCACTGAAGCAGCACATTTTGGCACTTTCGAAACAAATTCTTTGTTAATATCTGTAATCCCGGCTCAGGTGAGGATCAATAACAACATTTTATGTTCGATTAAGAAAAAACCCAAAACATCATTAGACAAGAGGTTTTATTTTAGAATGTGTTCTAGCTATGTTCTAACTGCACTGCATTCTGGACCTTTGATTATGATCACCTCTTCTGTATCACCGATGAAGTGAAATGAGTTAGACGATCCTTCCTTTAAGCTTCTATAGCATTTTGTATCGAATTCGTACCTCCTGCTTGAAACACTGTTGAGTTTGGTAGAAGAGAAGCTCTGGTTTTTCCTTCCGATCTTCAGAACTCTGTAAGCTTCGTCTGCACCATTGACCTGGATCCACGTTAGATCTGTTAAGTGTTTAAATCATATGAAAGTCATTATCAGCTGAGACGTGTCTGGACGATCGACATAATCTAGATTTTGACTGAACTGCAGCGCTGTGATATCTCGGGCTCTGTGTCACGGTTTACCTTTAACAAACGCGTTTCCTTTGATGTCCTGACACAGTCGCAGTGCGCTCCTCCTCTGGGAGCTGCTTGAGAAGTCCAGCAGGTCGTGGATGTTTTCATTATAGATCTACAAAAGGAAACCCACACAGAGAACTTCACACGAGGATCTGCCTCTAAACAGAAACTCTCTCCGTCCAAGTCACTGTAACTAGAAGCTGAAGCACAGAGGAAAACAAATCACTACCACCTCAACTTAAATAATAAAAAACACAGGAAGAAACTAAAGAGTAAACGTACCCTCCAGTAAGGTGCTGCTAGCAGAACTGGACATGCTGGACGAGCTTTTTTGCTGATCGCTCTGTAAAATATGGTGTGAAATTGGTGCTGCATGTCACGTTTCAGGAACGGATTGAGAAACATTCCTTCCTCAAACAGATCGCTATCCGACTCAGCATCATGGGTCACAATTTACCGGATACAGTATAAACAATCTGCTACTAACGATTCTTCTGATGTTTTGGAGTCTGAATGGGCACAAGGGGGACCTACAGCACATTAGGGAGCTGGACCTAAACCTTATAACTGAGTTTTTTGGGGTTAAGGTGTGTTAATGCTATTGACATGGAGTTCTTGTACTTCAACAAAAAAAAACAAGAAAACATAAGTGGGGATGATTAGAAGCACAAGGTACGGTACTGACCGTGGACCAGAAGGTGCAGAAGGGCCAGAAGGTTAAGCCCAGCCATGCCAAAAATGGGCCCATGAGCAAAGTCCTTAACCCAGAGCGAATTCAAACCAAATATTAATCAGGATTTAACTATCTGCATCGTTAACCAGCTAATAGTAAAGAACGTTAGTCCTGTACCTTTGAATCTCTGAGGGTTCCTTCTCAATTTTGCATCCTCCTCTGGCGATCTTTCGTCAGGTCTGGTGAAGTCGATTGCAAGCGGGTGCGGCTTGATGATGTTCTGTGGGTAAGATTCGACCATCGATGATGTTGAAGATGACGTCAGAGAGCGTGGCAGAATTCCAGCGATCCACTGTCAGGACCTTAAAATATTAAAAAAGAGCCTGGACTTCTCTTTTCTCTTCACTTCTCTAACATCTTGATTATCCCTTTTCCCTGCTCTTTTCTCCCCTTCCCTCGTCGATCCCGCCTGAATCTCTCCAGAGCGCCACTCCCTCTCTATCTGCATCGTTTAACAGCAATAGTAAAGAACGTTAGTCCTGTACCTCTTTGAATCTTCTGAGGAGGTTCTTCTTAATTTTTGCATCCTCCTCTTGCTGATCTTTCGTCAGTCTGGTGAAGTCGATGCAGCGGTGCGGCTTGATGATGTTCTGTGTGTAGATTCGACCCTCGATGCTGTTGAAGATGACGTTCAGAGAGCGTGGCAGAATTCCAGCGTCACTGTCAGGACCTTAAATATAAGAGAGAATATCAACATATACAAATATATCAGTATATCAATATAAGTATCAGCCGAAAAGTTTAACATAATGAAAAAGCATGTAACGTAGGTGCAAATGTTCAAGGAACCTCCTCAAATCGTCGGGCTCCATGTGGATACCAAAATTCCAAAAGTGCTTTCTATAAATGGTGTAGTGTTTGTATATAAGCTATAAACATAATCGCGTGTACTTCAAATCATCTCTAGATTACATATAACACCTAATTGAATAAAATGCTATGAGCAACTTGTTACTCTGCATTGTTTAGTAATGATCTGCACACAGTAAACTCAAATCTTGCTTACTGGAACGAGGTGGAATTAATTTTTTCTTGAATCCACAATGAAGGAGCTGCTGGTAAGTGATAGAAAGTTACATTCGCCGTTATAGAGGATGCTACATTATATCTGCAAAATCAATCTCACCTAAAAACGTGAATGTCTTCCCAGCGTTCGTAACTCCGTACGTAAAAACCAAGGAGTTTTCTCCTCCCAGGACATCCTTCACAAGCGCTTTAGTTGTGCCTTCAAACATCTGACGCTGTGTTGTATCTGATCCGTACACCTAGGAAATATTTTGGATTTACATGCTGGATATTCACAAAGCACATGGTATAAAATATTAAATTTGTTCACCATCAAAACATTGATGGTTTAAAATACTATAGTTTGTACCTTTGAAAACTGGAACCTCTGTGCAAGTTGGGGTCCAAGCCTTTCACTCTGCCTGGCTGTCAGCGAGAACCTCGGGGCCTTCAAAATCACAGTGTCTGGATCCTCCACCGAAATGTAATCCTGATCAGATAAATACAACATGATTATTATTATTATTATTATTATTATTATTATTATTATTATTAGATGCATGAGAGAGTTTGCTGTGAAAATTCATTTCACAGATCTGCATCAGTAAATCTTATACCGCACCTGCGATTCTCCAAACTCGCTCTCCGTGGAGGTGAAGGGACGGATCCTCAAGTAGACCTGCAAATGTTCCTTCTGCAGGAGTACCGAATCCTAACCAGACACACCAAAACTGAGGGTCATTATCAGAGTAGAGTTTGTTTTGTTTCAACAAAGAAGCATGCAAGACCGATCACAACATGATACACGCCAGTCTTACAGTTCAGGTGAGACCGAATCAGTTTACCTGGGTCACAGGTATTTTGGAGAATTCCACAAACAGGTCTTTTTTCAGATCTTCCACAGTTACAGCACCGACTCTCTCGGGTTTGTAATTCAAGCAGGACTCCATGGTTCTGAGAAGCAGAGAGAAGCAGCGACAAATTAAAAGTTAACGCAATACAAGGTATTTCTGTCCTGTTCCGGCACTTACAGTCGTATGAAAAAGTTTGGGCACCCCTGATAATTTTCATGATTTTAGTTTATAAATCATTGGTTGTCCAGCTCAGCAATTTCAGGTAAATATATCACATAGCCGATGAACACCGTGATATTTGAGAAGTGAAATTAAGTTTATAGGTTTTACAGAAAGTGTGTAGTAATTATTCAAACAAAATTAGGCAGGTGCATAAATTTGGGCACCCTTGTCATTTGAATACCTTTAGCACTAATTATTGGAACACAAAATTTGTTTTGTAAGCTCATTGACCCTTGATCTACATTCACAAGTGAATCCAACTATGAGAAAGTGTTAAGGTGGCCATTTGGAAGTTTTTCTCCTCTTTGCATCTTCTCTGAAGAGTGGCAACATGGGAGCCTCAAAACAACTCTCAAATGGCCTGAAACAAAGGTTGTCAACATCCATGTTCATGAGGGAAAGGGAAAAGCTCTCTCACAGAGATTTCATCAGCTGTCATTTTTCCACGTGAGGACATAGTGGAGTGCATGGAAGACCACAGGCACAGTTCTAGTTAGGAACTCCCCCTAAGTGGCAGACCAAGAAAAATCTCATATAGGCAAGGCGAAGGTGGTGATAAACCGTCATACAAGCCAGCAACCACCTCCAACACTACACCTCATCTTGCCTGCAGATGGTGTCACTGTTCATCATTCAACTTACAACAAGCGCAACTTTGCACAAGGAGAGGCTGTATGGGAGAGTAATCAGAAGAAGCCTTTTCTGCAGACAAAACACGCCACAAACGAGTCACTTGAGGTGTGCTACAAGCACATTTTTGACAATCCAACTTCATTTTGGAATAAGTTGTGTCACTGAGAAAAACTAAAATTGATTTGTATTTGGACATAACAAGGGAGCGGAAAAGGAACACAGCATCCCAAGACAAACACTTGCTACCCACAGTAAAATTTGGTGGCGGTTCCATAATGCCCGCGGGACTGTGTGGCCAGTGCAGGTACTAGGAATCTTGTTAAAATTGAGGGTCGCATGGATTCCAGTTAATATCTCCAGATTCTTAAGAACAATGTTCAAGAATCAGTGACAAAGTTGCACCGAGGCCAACGACCCCAAACCCTGCTCATAATCTACTAAGGCATTCATGCAGAGGAACCAGTACAACGTTCTGGAATGGCCATCTCAGTCCCCAGACATGAATATTACTGAAAATGTGGGCTGTCCATGCTTGGAAACCATCAAAGATGACTGAACTGGAGATGTTTCTAAAGAAGAATGGTCCAAAGCACCTTCAACCAGAATCCAGACTGGAAGCTGTAGGAAGCGTTTAGCGGCTGTTATTTCTACAAAATGAGGATCTACTAAATATTGATGTAATTTTTCTGCTGGGGTGCCCAAATTTATGCACCTGCCTAATTTTGTTTGAATAATTACTGCACACTTTCTGTAAATCCTATACACTTCATTTCACTTCTCAAATATCACTGTGTTCATCTGCTATATGATATATTTAACTCAAGTTGCTGATCTGAACAACCAATGATTTATAAACTAAAATCATGAAAATTATCAGGGGTGCCCAACCTTTTTCATACGACTGTAACGGGTGAACACAGTGTACAGTCATGGCCAGAAAGTTTTGAGAATGACACAAATATTATTATTTTTCACATGATCTATCTGCTGCCCTCTGTGTTTTTTGTGGGGTGTTTGGTCAGATGTTTTATCACTACAAAAATATAATTGGCAATCATATTATGAGTACCAAAGTCTTCATTGACAGTTGAATGAAGGGTTTAATGCACAAGTCCAATATTTGCATGTTGACCCTTCTTCTCAGGACCTCTGCAATTCTCCCTGGCATGCTCTCAATCAACTTCTGGACCAAATCCTGACTGATACCAGTCCATTCTTGCACAATCAATGTTTGCATTTTGTCAGAATTTGTAGGTTTTTGTTTGTCCACCCGTCTCTTGATGATTGACCACAAGTTCTCAATGGGATTAAGATCTGGGGAGTTTCCAGGCCATGGACCCAAAATCTCTATGTTTTGTTCCCTGAGCCATTTAGTTATCACCTTTGCTTTATGGCATGGTGCTCCATCATGCTGGAAAAGGCATTGTTGATCACCAAACTGCTCTTGGACGGTTAGGAGAAGTTGCTCTCGGAGGACATTCTGGTACCATTCTTTATTCATGACTGTGTTTTTAGGCAAGACTGTGAGAGAGCCGATTCCCTTGGGTGAGAAGCAACCCCACACATAAATGGTTTCAGGATGCTTTACAGTTGGCATGAGACAAGACTGGTGGTAGCGCTCACCTCGTCTTCTCCGAACAAGCTGTTTTCCGGTTGTCCCAAACAATCAAAAAGGGGATTCATCAGAGAAAATGACTTTACCCCAGTCCTCAGCAGGCCACTCCCTGTACCTTACGCAGAATATCAGTCTGTCCCTGATGTTTTTTCTGGAGAGAAGTGGCTTCTTTGCTGCCCTCCTTGAGACCAGGCCTTGCTCCAAGAGTCTCCGCCTCACAGTGCGTGCAGATGCACTCACACCTGCCTGCTGCCATTCCTGAGCAAGCTCTGCACTGCTGGTAGCCTGATCCCGCAGCTGAAACACTTTTAAGAGACGGTCCTGGCGCTTGCTGGTCTTTCTTGGGCGCCCTGGAGCCTTTTTGGAACCTCTCTCCTTGGAGTTCTTGATGATGCGATAGATTGTTGACTGAGGTGCAGTATTTCTAGCTGCGATACTCTTCCCTGTTGGGCCATTTTTGTGCAGTGCAATGATGACTGCACGTGTTTCTTTAGAGATAACCATGGTTAACAGAAGAGAAACAATGATGCCGAGCACCAGCCTCCTTTTAAAGTGTCCAGTGGTGTCATTCTTACTTAATCATGACAGATTGATCTCCAGCCCTGTCCTCATCAACACCCACACCTGTGTTAATGGAGCAATCACTGAAACGATGTTAGCTAATCCTTTTAAGGCAGGGCTGCAATGAAGTTCAATGTGTTTTGGGGATAAAGTCATTTTCTAGGCAAATATTGACTTTGCAATTAATTGCTGTTAAGCTGATCACTCTTTATAACATTCTGGAGTATATGCAAATTGCCATTATAAAAACTGAAGCAGTAGACTTTGTGGACATTGATGTTTGTGTCATTCTCAAAACATTTGGCCATGACTGTACAAAGTGTCCCCTCTATAGGAGTGCCAGTCCAGCACAGGGCAGGCAGGGGATGATCCCACACAGGACGTCACCTCCAACACCAAGCACCCAGATGTAAACAATATCAGGGCTTTAGAAGTTTTGTTGGAATTCTGAGAAATTCTGTGTGATAACTGATCACCATAACTTTAGAGTCTCTACATATCATGCCTTAACCTTGACCATCTCCGCACACTTTTTTGCAAACACACGCCAGCCCTCATTTGTTCAGTTTCGGCTGGTATCATTTAAATAAAGGCCCTTATTCGCGGCCTGCCCCCAGCCTCCGTACGTGCTATGAGAGTCGCAATAATCCGGACACCATTAAAACTGAATAGAATCACTCGCTCTCGCACCTTAACTGTTTTCCGTGCACTTAATGTTAAGCATAGATATTACATTATAAAACAGGATGAAGATTCGTGTGTTTCGAGAACAAACATGCGGAGGTATAGTTTGCTGAGGTATTTGTTTAATTAACCTTGTAATGTTTAGTATAATAAACAATAAACGTGTCACCGCTGAGACTCTGTGTAGCGATTACGTTATTATCAAAACTGAAGTAAGAAAACAAACTTAATTCGTTCATACCTGCTTTAGTCAGTCGTATCACACGGTCAGAACAACATAAAACAACTAAATTCGACGTTTTGTCCCTTACACGTTTTTCACCTTTTAACCGTTATTAACTAACCTAACAAAGACCTCCATCTTAGTATCCGCGGTCTCAGTTTAAATTCCGCCAATCGGATGTTCCGTTGGGCTGACGACACTCTGGGGGCGGAGCTTGTATCAGTGTAGTTTACACCGCTTTGTCAAACCACGGCGTTCTACCTACTCGTGTCATTCTAAGAACTACATTTTCCACAAGCAGTAAAACACGCCTTAATCTAGCGCCCATGCTGTGGAAAACGCACTGTTGTGTTAGCAAGGGGATAGTGATTCATATTCAGTTAAATGCGATTGATTTCAATAAAATAATGCGTTTGGTGAGATAAATTAGTATTAGTGTGGCTGGAATTACATATTTATTTTGTGAACATAATGTCCGTGTTTATGGATCTGAGCATTATCGCCATCAGTGATAAGAAAAAGCTTCAACGTACAATCGAGACAGCTGCTCATCGTAAGTTATCACGTCTAATGGATTTGAGTCGTAACTTAATTGAATGAAAGTGACTTAACCTATTAAGATGCATGTTTAGATCTTAAGATGCATGTAACTTCGTATGTAAAGGTTCCGTGAGCTCTGTTCAGCCAAATTACACTCATCAAATCCAATCTGTCTGCTTACAGTTGGTTATTCAACAATTGCAATCAACTATGTAGTGGAACCACAGCAGAAGAAACAGGTATTTATTGCTTCATCTCTAGAATTAAAGGAATACTTCAACCTCTGTGTATTTCACAATAACATATGGAGGTCTAGGAGCAGTTATTGGGGCACCCTTGGCCAGTTTACTATTACTTTAGAAGTGAAATGTATGTATAGTGTCTAAAGAAGATATCTTTTTTTTTTAGAACTCTCCTCCTGTGTAAAAGTCAAACAAATTTACTATTAGATTTTCAATCAGCTGCTGGTTGATGCCCATGCTTGTCAGGTTTAAGAACGTTTAGAGCTTTGTTTCATTTATATGATAAACTCAGCAAGTAGAAGGTAACGGTGCATCAGAAGTGGTACCTAGGGTGTCCAAACATTTGTGTAATACTCTTGATTGGTGTTATTACCAACCTATCCTGGAAAGAATGCTCACAATTTGATAAAATCTCAAATTAATAACCCTTTCACATCCAGACAAGAGGTTAACTACAACAACAGTAGGTTAAATACGTTAATAAATGTTTGTAATTAATAGAAATAAATATTAGTTTAATGACATAATCTAATAAAACTCAATATAATGCAATAATTGTTAGTTCCTAAAAATCTTAGACCCCCTCTGCAGTCATAGGAGGCCCTTACTGGTTCCTTACTGCTTTATGTAATAGGTTATCTGGTGGTTTCTCCCTACAAGTTAATTGTTTTTACATGAGCATGATAGAGCTTGATAAAAAAAGCTGCTGTAGTGTAATTTAAATCGTCACATTTTATTTTCCCTTACAGCAAATCCCTAAACCTCAGCTTGTTTCAGAGCTGTGTGAGAAACTCCCGATCGTACAGGTGATGCATAATCTTTACTCACTAGTATTGTATTACAGATTTTCTCAGTCGTGAGTTGTCTGATTGCTGTTTCTGTCGTACAGGGGAAATCCAGACCAATTAAAATCCTGAATCGCCTAACCGTTGTGGCCTCTGACGCCTCTCACTTTGTAAGATCATGCAGGATTTCAGTTTATTTAATGATATCAGTAATAATATGACTAATATTCTTAAGTTTTCTGTGCTTTTAGAGGTCGTGCAATGAGTACAAGGGCTTTGACATTTTAGCCGTGTATCCCAAAACGGAGAAGGTCTTCCACGTGAGTTCCTCTCATTAATGTACTGTAGATGTTTCTGAATGTAATTCGTTAACAGGAGTGTCAGCCTAAATCTCTTATTACCGCAGACAGCCTGCATGACCTACGATGTGGATGTCATCTGCATTGCAGCGGCAGAAAAGCAGCCGTTCTTCTTCAAACGGTCACCGGTTAATGGGGTCAGTTCACATGGAGCACGGTCCTTACAGCTCTGGATGGCTCTGTAGAGTGCAGGACAAATAAAGACGTTTAGTTTCAGCTGTACCTATTTTCAGTACATATGCCTTAATTCTGAACTAATGAATTCTGTTGAGATAGGGAAAATGAGCCTAACCCCTTTTTCACAAGGCAGATGGTCGTTTTGTGTCCATTGGTTATCGGTTCACCTGTTTACCTATGCGGTGTTCCAAACAGGTGTTTCTGAAACATTCCACAACTTTCCCATTCTTGCATTTACCCTCTCGTAACTTTTCTGAATTGTAATGTAGGTGTCAAATTTGGATGCATGGTATATTTACAAAAACAAATTAAAAAAGGTTAACTATTAAATAATTGTTTTTATTTGCATTTAAGATATTGTGCCAATATTTAGGAGTTGTTATGAAACAGTGAGAGAGTTAGCTTTAACACTGGCTAATCATTTCAGGCTATTGAAAGAGGTGTTTGCTTCGAGGTCAGTTACACAGCAGCCATCAGAGACTCCACCATGAAGAAATACACCATCGCCAATGCCATCAACCTGGTGGATGTGTGTAAGGGAAAGGTAATGAGGTGATTCTGTAGTATGACGCAGTCATTGATATAAAAAAATATCTGTTCTGGTCTGTTCTATAAGTTATATTAATTATGATTCCTGTTTTTGCAGAATGTTATAGTTTCCAGTGCAGCAGAAGCGGTAAGAGCGAGCGAGAGAGAAATGCATTATATAAATATTACTCTCACTAAGAAACTTGCTTTTTGATCATTGATCATTTTTGAGTATTAAACTCTGAAGCTCCTGAAACCCCAACCGGGAATGAGCCATGTTAAACATGCATAAATAAATAAATAAAAATACAAATGAAATTTTGTTGGATGAGTAGGACAGTTTGTGTTAAAGACATGACCTCTTTATCGAATGTCTGATCAATTTAATGGTACAATAAAATAATAAAATAAATTTCTTGTTAATTCCAAACAGTTTAACATAAGCGTACGGTGTAAGAATTTGTCTCCGTTTATAATGTGTCCTTTGTGCTTTGCTTCTTTAGCCGCTCGAGCTTCGGGGACCATATGACGTTGCAAACCTGTATCCTTTGCTTTATATTTTACAGTTATCCACTGATAGGAAAAATAACAGATGTAGATGGAGCTCTGAATGGCTTCTTGCATCCTCCACTTGAATCGAATTCAGTGCTTCCTTATGAAGTAACATATTTATATGATACTGTGGCGTCTGTTTACGTACGAGGAACGTTTCCTAAGGCTGAGAGGTGAAGCCTTGGTTCTCTTACACAGATAACAGGGCGGCCAATCAGAAAGCTGCTGTTCCTCTAAATTATGCAGCCACTGTTAAAAGTAGATGATGTTATGAATATGCAGTCTGATTATCTGGGTTAGTGCGTCTCTACATACCTGCATGCATATGTGGCGGCACCCCTAGTGAGTGGCAGCCTGTTGTAGCAGCTCCAGCTTGTTTGGTCATTTGTTGTATTTATATAGTGTATTTTCTATCACCATACGTTACATTTAGTTCTTATTTACGTCACTATGGATATCCTGCGGATTAACGTTTTTTTGCTGTTAATTCTGGTATTTTTAACACTTGTTTCGCCGGTTTGCTCTGCAAACGGAGGGGAGAGCATTGTCTATCTACGGTACACACGGGACCAGCTGATAGCGCTCTCCAAGCCTCCGCTACTGCTCAGAGAGAGACCTCTAATCCCCGATGAGTTGAAGAGGAGACGTCGGGGATGCAGAGCCGGAGTGAAGCGGAAAACAAGAAAAACGAATTATAAACCATATCTTCCTTCGGTTGTGATGGGGAATGTGAGGTCACTGGTGAATAAGATGGACGAGCTTGTAGCGCTTAGGAGAACACAACGGGAATACCGGGAATGCAGTATTATGTGCATCACCGAGATATGGCTGCAGGAACTCATTCCGGATACTAACGCTACTTTGCCTGGTTTTCAGACAGTGCGGGCTGACAGAGATCGCGGACAGAGCGGTAAGAAGAGAGGAGGGGGGATTGCAATGTTTGTGAATAACAGATGGTTTAATCCCGGACATGTCCCGGTAAAGGAGCGTATCTGTAGCCCAGACATTGAACTGTTAGCAGTGAGTTTTCGTCCATATTATCTGCCGTGAGAGTTCACTTCTGCCATCTTTGTTGCTGTTTACATTCCGCCATCAGCTGATTCTGGCGTGCCATGTGAGGTCATCAGCTCCGTCACCGCCAGACTACAAACAAAGCACCCAAATGCATTCATTGCGATTTCTGGTGATTTTAACCATGTTTCTCTGTCTGCCACTCTCCCAACTTTTCAACAGTTTAACTGCCCCACCAGAGAGAGTAAAACGCTGGATTTACTGTATGCTAATGTAAAGGGTGCATACACCTCCACCGCACTTCCACCACTAGGAAGATCAGATCACAATCTGGTACTTCTCACACCTTCTTATACACCTATTGTTCAGCAAAAATCAGGAGATGGTCACAGGAAGCAAATGAGACACTTCAGGGGTTTTTTGAGGCAACAAATTGGGATGTACTCTGTGAACCACATGGAGATGACATCAATTCCATGACAGGATGTGTCACAGAGTACATAAACTTCTGTGTGGATAGCATCATCCCCACCAAGACGGTGCGATGCTTCCCCAACAACAAACCATGGATCACCAGTGACCTGAAGGAAGTGCTGAATAAGAAGAAAAGAGCCGTCAGAGAAGGGGACAGGGACGTGTTGAAGAGAGTGCAGAAGGAGCTGAAAGTGAAGCTAAAGGAGAGCAAGGAGGAATACAGGAAGAAGCTGGAGAATAAGCTTCAGGAGAACAACGTGCGAGATGTGTGGGCAGGCATGAAGACAATCACTGGTTTCAAGGTAAAAGGGGATCGGGCTGAGGGAAGCCTGGACAGAGCCAACGAGCTGAATCATTTTTTCCAACAGGTTCAGCACAGGACCCTCAGCTGTCTCCTCCCCTGCACACACCCACGCAGGTCATACACCCTGCAAGCCTCCACAGCTATTTCCCCCAAACGATCACAGATCCTGAATTCTCTCAGCCCCCCATTTCCACCATGGATCCTCACACAACACAATCAACATCCACCAGACTTCAAAACAGACCAGACACGATTTACTACAAAGCCTCATCAACACCTTTGACACCTATCTGCACTTCTAGTCAACATGTGCTGTCCTCAACCTCCACCACACACCTGTCTGTTTCCAGCAGTCAGGTGAAAAACCAGCTCAAGAGACTAAACCAGAACAAGGCTGCAGGTCCAGATGGAATCAGCCCCAGGGTCCTGAAAACCTGTGCTGACCAGCTGTGTGGGGTTCTACAACACCTCTTTGACTGTAGCCTAAGCCAGAAGAAGGTTCCAGAGCTTTGGAAGACATCTTGCCTTGTTCCGGTACCTAAGAAGTCATCTCCATCTGCCCTGGAGGACTACAGACCAGTCGCCCTAACCTCACACATCATGAAGGTTTTGGAGAGACTGATCTTAGCTCATCTAAGACCTCTAGTAAGCTCCTCTCTGGATCCACTGCAGTTTGCCTACCGCCCTGAGGTTGGAGTTGATGATGCAATCGTCTACCTGCTACAGCGAGCTTTTGCGCACTTGGACAAATCAGGAAACATCGTACGGATCATGTTTTTTGATTTTTCGAGTGCCTTTAACACCATTCAGCCCCATCTGCTGAGGGAGAAGCTCAATGAAATGGAGGTGGATGCCTCCATAACCCCCTGGATTATTGATTACCTACCAGACAGACCACAGTTTGTGTGGCTGAGGGGATATGAGTCTGAGCGGGTAGTCAGCAGTACAGGAGCACCACAGGGGACTGTATTCTCACCTTTCCTCTTCACCTTGTACACCTCGGATTTCCAGTACAACTCTGAGTTCTGTCATCTACAGAAATTTTCAGATGACTCTGCGATCGTGGGGTGTGTCAGTGGTGGACAGGAGAATGAATACAGAGAATTGGTAGACCGCTTTGTGGAAACAGTCATCTCCTGTTGAATGTGACCAAGACAAAGGAGCTGGTTGTGGATTTTAGGAGGACCGGTACTGCACCAAACTCTGTATCCATCCAGGGAGAAGAAGTGGAGGTGGTGGAGAGCCACAAATAGTTGGGTGTACACCTTGACAACAGACTAGACTGGAGATGTCACATCGAAGCTGTATACAGAAAGGAACATAGCAGACTCTACTTCTTGAGGAAGCTTAGGTCCTTCAATGTATGCAATAAGATGTTACATATCTTTTACAAGTCTGTTGTGGAAAGTGCAGTTGTCTTCGCAGCCATCTGCTGGGGAAGCGGAATCAGAGCTAGCGACTTAAAGAGGCTGAACAAACTCTTAAAGAAAGCTGGATCTGTGCTTGGAACTACTCTAGAGCCCCTAGAACTGATTGTAGAGAGTAGGATGCTACACAAACTGATCAGAATAATGGACAACACACCCTTTACACAATCTACTGGACAGACAGAGGAGTGTGTTCAGTAAGAGGTTACTGCAGCTCCGCTGTAATAAGGACAGATACAGGAAATCATTCCTGCCCACTGCAATAACACTATAGAATATCTCACTCCTGTCCCGATAAAAGATGTTACACATTTGTAACATTATCAGTTTTTGTAAATTTGTAATTTTCTGTTTTGTCTTTATTTATCTTTGTGTGTTGTTATGTGTATTGCTGCTACAACAAAGACATTTCCCTTTGAAGATAAATAAAGTACTCTATCTATCTATCGATCTATCAATCAGTCTATCAGTCTATCAGTCCCAATCCTTAACTGCAGGGGGCAGGGGGATCGTATTCGGCCTGTCTGAAGGGGACGCCAAAGCTGCCATGTCTGCGACCTGCCGCTCTGTCGTACTGCACGGAGGTACGAGGCTTACAGGATCCATTATTAATAACAAAAAATGCATCGTATTTTAAAATAATAAAACTCGTTACAAACGGCTTTATAATCAAATCAAGCTCCAGTTTAATTCTAATAAAGCATAATTCTAATAAAGTTTGTGTTTCTTCTACAGAGACTCGCTTTACAGCGTTTGGAATCGTCCACACCATGAAGAAGAGCAAAGTGACCCGTGAGCAGCCAGAGGAAGACGCTCCTGCCTCCAAGAAACCCAAAACTGAAGCAGTGTAGCGCAGGCACCGTGATGAAGCAGAGATTTATATGTTTTTGGAAATAAACTGGTCTTGAAACTCAAGATTATAAAGTGTTTGTTCTTGATCTCTAAGTAAATGCCTCCACCTTCACTTTTTAACACTGCATTACTAGCAACATTAAAAGTAGGCGTGGTTTTGAATATACAAGTCTCAGGTAAGGCGATATGATATGATAAAGTGCTGCTGCATCACCTGAGCACCTCAGTGACTTATTATAGGCAAACACATGAATAAAACACAAGTGAAAATTTTTATTTTGTAAAATTTCAAGCAACATTTATAGATCAGCTTATAAAAATCAATCATGTCTAACACTACTAACCATTAATCAGTGACTCACTATTGTAATTTCCAGTTTTGTCTATAAATACATCATAATTTCACTCGTTGGTCTCAAAAGCACATTGGCACCGTTTACGGTTGTTCTTCAATCGCACAGTTGTATCTTCGTCTGTTCACTTGGTTAGTGACGGATCTTGCTTATGTTTTCCCAGGATGGTTTTAGCTCCACTTTGCCACTGCAGAACACTCTCCATGGGCGATTTACCCTCCTGCATTCAAACATGTCGTGTTAGAATATGTAAGACATGCGTTTATGTATGGTACAGAATCTATTCCAAGTGTAGAGGGTCTCAGTGTGGAACCTGAGGCTGGCCTTTTTGGAGGCCCTAACCCACAAGTCTTCACGTTTACAGACTATTTGAGGTCATATTAATGGGGTTATCATGTTAAATCAGGTGTCAGATCCCCAGTATAATCCCATGCTAAAGTCTTTTTCTTATACCCAGGTGTAGGCTCTAGTCTCCACTCTCCCAATATATTCTGTTTTTCATGTGGCACAGTGTTGCCTTGGCCGCAGGATCCGTCAGAAGATGGCAGTGTGGGCATTCAACTCGGTGCTGAAGCCACAAAACGATAAAGTGCAGTGAATTCTGTATCAGAATCTAAGTACTCAGTGCTGGAACACGCTCCTCGTTATGTGTGGTGTGACACAGCAACCCTTATGTTTTTGTCCTTTGTTGTCCGTGGGCACCAACACCTGCTTGCCAGTGAGTAGCTTATCCCTAAGTACTTGCCACTCAACACTGATGCTACAAGCCATAGCAATTTGGTCTAAGTTTGGTCAAAGTCAGATCTTTGTCAATTAACTGTCTGATGATATAAATGGAGAGAACTTCAAGAAGATCCGGCTGCACTTACGCAGTTCTTGACTTTCAGATTGGCTCCATGCAGCAGGAGCAGCTGGATGAGTTTGAATCGGTTCAGACGTACAGCATCGTGCATCGGCGTGTCTCCATCCTGCAGAACAGTGAGAGTTAATCTAACATCCATCACCATGAAATTACAGCGTCTCTCACCCTGTCTCTGGCGTTGATGTCGGCGCCGCAGTGGATGAGGTGTTGGGCGCATTCGTAGTGCCCGGTCCTTACTGCCACATGCAGAGGGGTACTCTGGATCTGAAATGGCATTAGGTATCAGGTTTGAGGAGATGCTGGCTAAGCGTTCCTCAAAATGACTGAATGACGCTGAATCTAACCTTGTCTCTGGCGTGAAGGTCGCCTTTGTGGCTCAGAAGGAGTTCCAGCACAGGAAGACTCCCACCACGGCAGGCCCAGTGAACAGCGGTAGCATCAAGCTGGATTAAGAACATACCGGATACATGGGCATCACCAAACAGCAGGCATGATTAAGAGCAAGGATGGTGATTAACATCAGGAGATTGGTCATGAAGTCTCAGAACAACACAATCACTGACCTCATACTTGTGCAGCTACCTTATTGTGTAAGCATTTCATAACTAAAAGCAGGTTTAAATTAACAGTAAGTCAGTGGATGAAAACAAAAAGCTAGTCTCACACACACCTGCTTTATCCATCAACACCTAAACTGCTATCACACCAATTAACATCACAGGGTGAAAATAACAAGCCTTGGATAGCGACATGCAAAGCATCCAATATAGCACAGGATATCGTTTCTGAACAAACACATTTTGCCTGGTTGTGAAGGTTGTGAGTTCAATCCCAGCCCAGGCTCGTCTGTTAAATGATGTAAATGTGAGTGTACCTTGTCCTTTTTCTCAATAAGAGCCCCAGCTTTCAGGAGCCTCTCCACAATCTGCACATTGCCCTGAGAGCAGGCTCGGTGTAAAGCTGTACAGTTAAACTAGAAAGAAACAAAATTAGTGGGACCCGACTGACTCTTAAATGCTCTTAAACGTGGATTGTTTCAGCACTCACACTATCACAGGTGTCCGGATCTGCCTCCCTCACCAGGTAACTCTCAACCACCTCCAGTTTGTTTTCCACTGCTGCCCTCAGAAAAGCCTCTTCATCAACAAACTCAGACTGTGGAAACAAGAGAGACTGTCAGAATGTTCTTGTGATCACCAGGAATCCAGAAGATTTTCCATTCTCACCACAACCTCAGTCTCTGGCTCTGCTTTTCTTTCGAGAATCCTCCTTGTTCTCCTCTTCCTCCTGAGCTCGAGGATCTCCTGGAACTCCTGGTTCAGCTGGTTCACTTTCTGAGACTAAACCCACATACGGAACATGAGAGGTAATCGGTAACAATTTTGTGAAGATAATTATAATACAGTTTCACAGTTTCACATACTTTTGTCATGTCATCGTCACCGTAGATGTCCAGGTGATCTTCTTTCAGGTGGTTGGTGGATGTCTCATATTCACCTCTCATATATTTCTGGTTTAAAGCATTAGCTCGTTTGTTGATGCAAAAACTTTTGTCCTTAACCTTAGAAGGACAGAATAATACTTTTCTGAAACTGGAGATAAGATTTTAGATTTAGACTATGCAAAGCCTAAAATCAAAGACTAGTCAGTCATTAATCAGTAACAACAAACATTGTAGAAAACAGCTGGATGACAACGTAAATTAAAACTAAATAAATTGTTTGTACAAAAATAAATAAATAAATAATTACAAAATAAATTATTCAAAATCAACCCCAAAAGAGCAGCAAGAGGTGACAATGGAAAGGAAAAACTCTTAGACACATAACCAGGAAATGTTGACTGTCAAATTGGGAACCCATGATCCTCTTGGTGATAACAGACAGCTAGATTAAATGGTCTAATAACATCCACTTATTGAATGGTTTCACAGGTATGACTACGCAGACTTTATAGCCTCTGTAGTCTCCAGATCTTAGTCATTAACTCTCTTACAATCATAACTACACTTATTGAGAATTGTGATTATTTATCTTAGAAGAATGATGTCCCATCTTCCAGTACAACCAAGTTTTGGAGTTTCTGAGTTCTTGTGGCTCAAGTCCTTGTTAGACTTTCCTTAAATATAGAGAAGCCATCTAAATTGAGATGTTTTAGAGATATTGCCAGTGCACCTACCAGCTCCTGTAGATCTGGCAGTCCCATGGTCTCAGTGTAGGAAGAATGGAAGTTCAGTAAACCCTTTTCCCTATTGATCGTTTCACCAGCCAAACTCCTCATACACGTATTTATAGATGCTCAAAAGTGTGACGAGACCATATTCCATAACCCCGCATTCCTTATCCGGTTCCTCCTTACCTATATGAGCAGGACAGCCTGTCGGAGCTGATGTGGACAGATGACCTAACATCTTTCGTGGTTTGAGGGGTGGTGATGGTCATTAATAAAACCCATCGTGAGCTGCCATCACCTCTCAGTGACAGGAATATGAGTGTAACACGAGCGAGGCTGTATCGAATGTGTTACTATGGCCAAAGAATCTCAGTGAGCCATCCTAGTGTGGCATCTCACTCACATTTACAGGCAGGGTCTGACTTAGTGGTAAAGATACCATACAGGAATGCTTAATAGCAATTCCCAGCAAGCTAATAACCATTTATGGGGCAGCGGTGCCTCAGTGCCCAGCAGTTCCATATCCTGTGCCTGTAGCTCTCCTTCTCTCGATGAGATTTATTAGCTCTTACTGAATATTTACACGCACGTTTGGTTCCTCTTAGGGTTCTCACCTAACATTACTACCAATTGCACTATTAAAAGGTTAATTCCTAATGCTATTTTGAACCAGCATTGATTTACAAGGACTTAACAAGTCACAGGGGGTTTAACCTGCATGTCAGCTGCAATTTTACAGCACCATGTGCAGCAGCCTCTAAATCATCAAGGGAGACTCCTGATGTGAATATATGTGCTCGTAAAATTTAGAAATGTGATAAACAGTGTGGACTGATGCAGTGCTTCATCTTCATCTTCAGAGACAAGGCTGATAAATCACTCATACCAACAGCACACATGCCATTTGAAGGTCTGTCCACCACCCAGGTAACCCCAGCTGATAATGTAATAGTTATTTTAGTTCTATACCTGCTCTATTGCTTACATTAATTACTTAATTAACATCATACAAATAGCTGTCAATTTTTTATAGTAAATTGGACACTGAGGTCAAATACATTAGACTGTACTGTGCCTGAGCATGTCTGACTACCAAAATCCAGTTTGTTTGACTAGTGTGATTGTTTTGTACCGTGCTGGGTGCGGTACACTTGAAGATATGTGGTTCATTTGGACTCGGGCACAGTATGCATAGTGTGTTCACTAACCGTGTCCGAGCACGAAACACAATGTCAGCTGGCTCCATAAAAATCTTATTACATGTGCATCACGAGTCGCTGAAAATCACTGTGTTATATAAACTATGAATCTATTATAAGGCTTATGAGAGGGCAGTGAGGCAGCACGACTCCAAAAAGCCACAACGTAAGTACCACCATGAAGTCCATTGTCCTGTGCAAGCATGACTTTCTCCACCACAAAAAGTAGCATCATGATGACGCCAGTGCGCTCAGACCCAGAACATTTAAGTGCAATGTGAGCACATACCAGCAGGGGAGCAGGGAGAGGGGGACAATCATTCTCTGGCACCGTACAATACCACCGGGCATAGTGGGGTACGCCCTGAGTCTCCTGGCCAGAAGCTACATGGACATGAGGGAGGAAAGGAGGCACTCGCTGGCCTCTGGCTCTTCTTCCTTGGCAGAGGTTCATGCATGTGGAGAATTGGATAGACCAGGGTGCGGGAAAAGAGAAAATCTAACTGTAACCATAATCCGAACCCTAACCCCTAACCCTCTAACCATCTACTAGCTTTCAGAGTAAATATAGCTGATTTTCAGCTGCTGGGGTGTAACTGCATATAAAAAAACCACAAGAAGTTCAAGGTGTTGGGTGTGAGACGCACTTGTGGGACATTCTTATGCCTTGGACAGCTGCGGATGAGTGTGTGTGTGTGTGTGTGTGTGTGTGTGTGTGTGTGTGTGTGTGTGTGAGAGAGAGAGAGAGAGAGAGAGAGAGAGAGAGTCTGTTGCCAAACTCAACTGCCACCACATACCATAGACAACAAAGGACAGGGAGAAAACACAGTGCACTGTCTGTTTCATCATGTACAGAGCACTAAATTAAATAGATCGAGTAAAATGTAATATGTTTAATGTAAAACATTAAATAAAAACATATAATGGTGTCACCAGGATGTGATGGAAGATGCTTTCTTGGTCTTTGGAATAATTATGAGACTGTGGTGAGCACTTAACACGTTGTACCTTATGAGGACTGAGTTAAGCAGAATGAAGTATGAGGCGTAGCAAACCCCAAACCTCATGTCCTCATGTGGGGACGCGAGGTCTCAGGAGGTTAAGCCGCCTAATCTGCATGTTTATTACTGCTGTAAATCAACTCAGAGCAAAGCGTTTACACCTATCTTAGCTTATCTTGGTTGGGGTCCAGTGGGAGGATCTGGAGCTTAGCCCAGAGTTTACTGGGCATAACCAGAGGTACATCCTGAACAGGGAGCCGGTCCATGGCAGCGAGATCACCCGATCTTCAAATTGCAAGCCCCACCCAGGATGTGAACACAAGCAATGAAGACCTGCTGTTTCTAAAAGGCTGGATTATGCCACCAAGCACCAGAGCTGTTTGTACATCAATAAAAATGAATCAAAACCATTAAAGTCTATGGTAAATCTCATTTACACGAAATGTAAATAATTATTTACAATTAAAACAATCTTACAATTCAAGCATCAGATTAAGGGTTTTGCTCCAGCAGTGGATTTGAACCCTGAACCTTTTGGTCTGCAGTCTCATACCTTACCAACAGAGCCACCACAGTAAACCTAATTAATAACACTTTGTTTAAATTATAAATAATCCATAATCAAGCAGTAGTTTGTGACTTTTTCAACTCCTATATTCCTTATCTATGTTCTGAGTATTGCTTGTATTTACTGTACTGCTCTGCCTTCTATTTTTGCTCTTTCTGTTGCTCTGTGTTGGACCGTAGTCCTGGAGGAATTGCATTTCCTTCTACTGTATACTTGGATCTTGATAAAATTAGATTTCTACATGTAAAGCACTTACAGTATTTTAGTAACATTTTTTTTTTTGCTTTAACATCCATTACTGGATATCAGTCTATGTGAGAGACGTTCCTTATCCCATGACTCACCTTAACAAATTCCACTTCGTTGTCTTCACCTAAAAATAAACCCACGGTGTTGTGATCCATCATTTCTACAGACCTGTCACAAAAAAACAACAACAACAAAAAAACAATTACAAACATTTAAACATAATTTCATATTTCTTATAAAGCCAAAATTGGTGTCTGGGTGAAACTGTTTTAGTTTTGCACTGCAGTTTGCGTTTGTTTACTTGGTCGGGACTGTATGGGTGAATTTGCATCAGCTGCTCAAAGCTTTACATATGCATAGCACTGAAGAGAAATCTTCCCAATCACACAGTCCTTTACATCCCGGGTTAGTTCTGGTGGAGTTTAAAGAGAGCACAGATAATGATGGTGTGTTTACTAAGGCCTTCACTTTGAAAATAAAATCCAGTCCCTGTTTTGGGATGTGGCTGCAACATATGGTTGTGTAACTGCTTATAATGTCTTTATTGTCTTTCTTTATTTTTTTTACAGTTAATACTTATGATTGTCATCTTTCTATCAGTTTATTAAGGGTTAGACTTTCTCTTAAGTGCTTTAAGGCATTGTGTCTCAGAAGTCTCAGGAATAATAAGGCCTTATTGTTCATGACTTGGTTTGCGTGTTGTGTTAATCCATGTGATGTCACGCTGGCATATTCTCTTTATCATGTTATTAGCGTGACATTTACTCCACTAAACTGGATTTTCCTGATCTGTGTATCAGTGCATCAGCAGGCTTTGACACTTTTTAAGTTTTATTTAAACTGTTCATAAGCATTTTCAGATCCTGCTAATGCAGAAGCTGGGACTGGTTCCTTATTTGTAAGTTATCACTTATAAGTTATCTCATAACCAGAAGGTTGTGACATTTCTGGGCCAGTCCGTTACCCATCACCAGTTCAGCTAGAGGGTCTAGGACTGAGGCGGCTCAGTGGGGAAGGTCAGAGAGCTGCGAGTTTGATTTGCTAAATATAAAGATCAAAATGATCTGCTGTACTGCTGTAGATGTTTCTTTAGTCCTCATGTTGACAGGCAGTAGCCAGTATAAATTCCAGATACACAGCAATCATGTTCTATCAACTCTCTTCCTCATGTAATAATGAAACAGTGAGCAGAGGTGACGTCCATAACCTCCATCCTCTAAAATGGCTGATCATGTATTGACAAATTATATCCACAATTACACGTTAATCTACGTCCTCTTTATAAACCATTCTTAATCCAAAAAAGTAATTAAATCAGGATTATTTAGTAGTTATGATATAAACAGTGGTTCTCACCTCAGCAGCTGGTGGATCAGATAGTGACCCTGCTCTTATAAAGTTCTGTAAGATCTCTGCACTGATCTTGCTTCTCCTGACAGCTTTCTCTGGATCATCACCCACACTGAAAACACTCAGGCCCATGTCCGTGCTTTTGGGTGTTGAATTCTTTCCCGCCCACCAATTCTTTGAGGCTGCACTTTTTTTTTCACGCAAGCTGTTGTGAAGCTTGAACTTTCTGATGCTCATTAATCAAGAAACTGACACAAGTCTGGCTGTGTGTGGTCATAAACTCTCTTGCTCATCTCCTCTGAGCATTTTATTATTCATCTTATTATTATTATTATTATTATTATTATTATTATTATTATATAGGAAAACATATATCATATTTATTACTATTGCATTTTGGTATTATTATTATTATTATTATTATTAGTGCATTTATTTATTTCATTTCATTTGCTTTATGATGACAGTGAGGATTTTATTTGTCCATGTATAACTGTTGATTTAAATAGTAATAGTTAGTAGATTTATGATGTTCCTAACCCTCTCATGAGCTTATTAGGCAACAATGTTCATAACATAATTTAAGTCCAGTAATTATTACTATTTCCTCATCAGAAGCTCTGAGTTTAATAGTTAAGAGTTTTTTTGTCCTCACAGCTGTTACAGGAGAACCATATGGTGCCTTCAGCTGGTTCTCCATCAGTCCCTGTCCCACCCAAAGTACACACTAAAGGAATCAACACCATGCCCTGTGAGCTGCTCCTCTCACAACACTCATAGGGATTCATTAAAATAGTATCATTAGGCTGTGTGGATTGGTTTCTAATCAAAATAATTGATTACTGGTGTTATATGAGGGAATGGGTTCATCACACCATCCAGTGTGGGATCATTTTTCTACTGAATGTCATTATTTGTTTTTGTACAATAAATCACAACCAATATTGTAATAATCACTGAGATAAGGGGTTGGTTAGGAGTGGAAGTATAAAGTACAGTTGGGATTTATTTATTTCTAAACAAGCAGTGCATTTTTATGAATACATGCTCAGGCAGTAGTTTGGAAATTCCCAACAAGTGAGAAGGACTGAAGAATGAAAGAGGCATCTGAGTGTTATGTAATGTTAGATCTAATACAGGAGTGTGTGTTACAAAAGCACTGGATGACAGAATGAAAGTAAGAAGGGGATGCATTTTATCCCATTAGGTCTTCAAGGGTCCAACTCATCTGGAGCTCTCTCATTTGAATTCACTCATAATCTGGTCTGATCAATCTTCTTGTATGAATTGTTAATCCAAATCTGAGCAAATTCAGGACTTTTAGCACGAGTACATGCAGAAGGAGGGACCTGTTCTTGTAACCCTGAGTTTATGTTTGATGGAGGAAAGAACCATCCAGTGGATAATGATTTCAGTCTTGGAGTTAAAAGTTTATGAACATAGTACAGATTAAGAACTGATCAGAGAGCACATGTACATGGATGGTAGTCTCTAGACGTGATGAACTGTTTCAGTATTATTGCAGATCACCTGGTAAAAGGCAGAAGTAAATTAACCCAGGGTATCTTTAAAGTGTTTTCATATGATAATAGGTTTGAGTTTTACCTTAATAGGGGTAGATAATAAATATCCAGGGTGTATTCGGTTCAGTTGTTGGATGATTTGTGACATTTGTGATTAGAGTATGCAGGGTGTAAATTGCAGTAGGTGGTGATGTGTAGAAGTTTCTGGGTTGTGGAGTCTCTGGCTCTTTAATGCCTATTGATAAGCAGGTTTAGAGGAGTTGTCTGTCTCTGCAGCTGCGCCCCACTTTGGCTCCAATCAGAGACTGTATGCGATGAGAGAGAGAGAGAAGCAGCACGGAGTAAACACGAGTCCAGATCTCCTCCTCCTCCTCCTCCTCCTCCCTCCATCCTCATCATCATCTGCTTCAGTCACAGCAGTTCCGCGTTCTGGCGCGCAGACTTTGCGCATGTGACATTAAGACTCCGAAATTACTGCGCAGCACCATGAAGTCCGGATCAGCTGCCTGGTAGAAGGTAAGGGGGCTGAAGGCGTGGAGGGCTGGAGCCGTGCCCTGATCGTAGTGAGGTAAAGTTTGGGCTGGACGCTGAAGCGATCGGGTGACGGATGTGTGGAGTTTCCCGTACATGTGCGGTGAGGTGAGGTGACAGCTGACGGCTAAGGGGTTCGGATCTGAGCTTTGAAGCTTCTGCACGGGGTTTTTGTTCTTACGACAGGTTTAGCGAAGCTGATAGACAATGACTCTGCAAAGTTAAACCAGTCTGCTGATGGTGTGGAACAGCGCATCTCTATCACTGGAGCTCCGGCTGATGTTTTATAGATTAAGCTCCATCTCTAAAGTTCTTAGGCTTAACTTAAAGCGACAGGCAAAAGCTGGAGACGGATTAATGAACCTGAGATGCTGTTATTGCTGTCAAACCCTTAGAAACGTCACTATTTCATCCCTCAGTACAGAAGTTCAGCTCAGGAGCTACGGATCTGCTTTCCCTCCACACGCTCACACGCTGTTTTTCCTACTTAAAATATAAATAAATACTGTGATATGTGGAATTAATTCTACTGTTACTATTAAACGAGCCTTTAGTATGAACTATTTCCTCACACGATATCGCAGTTCAGGAGCCATGTCGCTTTCGTTTTGAAACAGGGGGCGGAGCTTAACCCGACACGCACCTGCGCGCGCGCGCTCGCTCGCTCCCTCCTCGAGCGGCCTGCTACAAGCTAAGCTAGCGCTGGTGTTTGAAAGAGTTTTGTGATCAGTTTAGCCCCTAACATATGGTTATCACATTACCACCGTTAGAGATGACCTTTACAGCTTTAAATGTCTGACTTAAAACGTTAATACTGACAAATACCTGCCTAAATCCAGTATAGTAGGCTACATGTATTACATGCTAAGTGATTGTCAGGGAAATGCTTGTAAATGAGTTGGAACCACTAAAACCTGTTACTCCTGCTTACAAACAGTAAAGACCAGCAACCCAACTGATAAAATACGCATTGGTCTTGCTGATCTCCACTAAACGTTTGCTAGCGATGCCACCAAATCAACATCATATTATGGTTATCAATAAACTCACTATTTAATACAAAAGTGCTTTATTGTTTAAGTAGTATGTTTGTACTTTACAACTATTTGTTAAATGAGAGCAGCAGAGCAAAATATCCCTTTTTGGAAATGGTCCATATGCCTGAGCTTGTCATTCTCACAAAATCACTTTTTCAGAAGTACCTACACTCACACTCAGGTATTTATAGTCACGCTCTGGTAGTTAGGATCAGACTGGAGCTGGCTGGATGTGAATAGAGCAATAAAGAGAAAGACTTAAGCTGCATTAGCATTAATTACTCTTAATAGACATGTTAATGCATAAAGCAGGAACTCTTTTATGATATGATGTATGATTTTATGAATGATAGTAACACGTTCATGCTTTAATCTTTTTCATATTTATTGGATACTTTTGGAGCTATGTCTGTTTCAGGTATTCTGAGAACTAGCTTATTTAGGGTGGAAATAATCAGATTTTGAGTTATTAATAATAAATAATTGCTTGGATGGCACAGCAGGAATTCCCTAGCACACCACTGTGTGGACTCAGGTTCAAGTCTCATTGGGGTCATCTGTCTGTGTCTGAGTAAGAGAAGGCTGATCGGGACATTGTCCACCTGCACTGCATCAGTGACCTCTACCAGCCCTGTGATGGACTGGCATTCTGTCCCGAGTACACTTACGTCTGCGTCCTGTTTTTTCTTTGGACAGCCCCCATGAATCTGGATGTTAATTTGGCTTGGGATGACTCAAAAGATTTGCAATCTACTCAAAGTTTCCACTGTGTGTAATTGGGGAATTTATTCTTTTTACTGATCTACAGGTACTGTTCCTGTTTGTAATATGTTTTCATATTTTTTATTTTTTTTAGTCAGACAGATCTAAGGGCAGGATGATGAAGAAATGGCAGCACACATGATCTAATGAAGGCACCAAATGTTGAACATGCCAGGACATAAGGGCGAGGTGCCCTGCGACAGAACTGGCCTTTGAGCTTGTATCTCTTCAACGCCCTGTATGCACTGAACACATTCTGTCCACCTCCCCGGCAGCAGATGATGATGGCCACTCAGAGGAAGCACTTCGTCAAGGAGTTTAACCACTTCATCACATGCTATGTGTGTAAAGGCTATCTGATCAAGCCCACCACGGTGACCGAGTGCCTGCACACCTGTGAGTGCTTTGTCTTCTCAGTTATGGTTTGTTAAAGCTTTGCTATTATCCCGAGTCTAGCACTGTGCTTTACTTGCTTTCTCCAGCACCATTTGTCAAGCTCTTGTCATCATCAGACCTTGGGGAAATATCTCTTGCCATGAACAGCTGCTTTATGCTGTGTCTTTATAAGCTAATAGATGAAACCATGCAGGACTGGGAAGCTGAGCTCATATTTAGCATTGCAAAATGACACAAAAAGAAGATATAAACAAAGTCCTTGATCTGACTGGAGGGCACTGCTGAGACTCAAACCCAGGTTATCATGATGGTCAGGGAGCTGGTTAGCTCAAATCTATGGCAACAGTGTGAGGGATGACAGAGAATAAGCTGCATTTAGCCTTTGATCTTCTGCTAAGGAAAAAGGTTGAGGGTATATACCGGTGAGACCCTGTACCCCTTTATGGGGTCAAAGTGTTGCTGTGGCATTGCTTCCAGATCCCACGGAGGGGTAATGTGTCTAGTGACTGGCACATAGCAGCAGGTCGTCTTTATGCATCTGTAAATGAGAGGTTGCTGACCTACTGTGGCATTTTAAGCCTAGCTGGCACGCAGAAATAACAGCCTGGCAGCCTTTAGTGGTGGAGAACTATTCACGCTCGTCCTTAACAATTATACAAAGCATTGAATGACACTCCCGTGGATGGAGGGAGGAAACACAATGGGGAGAAAGCGTTAGAGAATACGCCTAGCGCCTATGCTGTCCTGTAGCATTAACGTATGACTGTGAAGCCGAGGAAGGAAATGTCTGAGAATGATCCAAACTGATCAGCCATAAGGTTAAAACCACCACACGGTGTTTCTACACTCAGTGTCCATTTGATCAATCAGAGCATGTAGCTGGTCTCAGTTCTGCAGAACTGAGAATGACCCACCACCCAAATAATACCTGCTGCAATACCTGAGGCAATAACTATCTCAGAACCATTCACATGCTGTCACACTTCAGATTGTTTATGAGAATGGAGAGCAGGACCTGATCAGACCTGTTCATCACCCTGACTTTCTGGTGAATCCCCACCCTTTTCGTGACACATGCCACTACAGCTTTGCTCTCCTTAGTGAAGTCCCGTGGGAAAAAAAGTTCATGTTTTCAAGTGGCTTCATATCATGTTGTTCTTGTGATCACGCTGTTAAATGTTAGAGGCAGCTCATGAGAGAGTGTAAGAAAGAAAAGACAGATTTAGAAACTACCGTCTACTGGTGCTTCATCAGTGGCGTAGGTCTACTGAGGAAAGGCTTCCATCATTCCATCAAAAATGCCGGGGGGATTAAATGCATGGCGGCTGAACTGTTAAATATACTGACCATTTAACCTTGCCAGTCACAACCCCGAGCCCGTCCTGTGCCGCCTGTAAATGGTGTTGATTTCTCTTACCTGTCCTGCATTTCACATCCTTGCAGAGAATGTTTGTGTGTCAGGTTCCAGCCTTTCTTCCTTAAGCTCTGTTTGGCCTTATCTCGTGTGATATTTCTCTCCACTTTCTGGCCCAGCCTGATATTTACCTTTTCTGGGTCCATCATATTTTGTTTTTTGTGTCGGTGGCTGAAATTCGGTGCATCTCTATCGTATATGTAATTCATGAAAGAGAATCTGATGAGGATTTGAAATTGGATACTGGATGAGGGAAACTGATGAAATCCAAACAGGTATGACTGATTTGCAGTATGTGCTCATGGAGTGTGTGTGTGTGTGTGTGTGTGTGTGTGTGTGTGTGCCTCTTCAGTAGGTGAGAATCTTGTATATTGTACCTCTCGTGCACGTTTTTGGTGGTGTGCAGTGGTAAAGGTGAGCATGTCCTTGCAGATAAACACATCTGCAGCCCTCGGGGCAAATGCAGATATCTGGCACTTCAGTCACCATGACAACAAATGTCTCCCTCTCTCAATGAGCTTTTTGTGTTGCTATTATTTGTTTTGTGCGAGTCGGCTTCTTATCTTGTGTACAAACTGTAACAAGTGAGTGCTGTGCTGTTTCACTGGTGTGATTACATTTGATTTAGGGATTTAGTGAGGGATTAATCAGAAATAAAACACTGACACTGGTTCTGTGAGGAATTATTGGTTATGCAGTGATTCTGATACACAGGGTCCCTTATATTTAATTATAAAATATCTATAATGTAGGCTTTTTAAAGATTTTACATTACTAAATCGTATAGAAATGAGAACAGGTCATGTGCATAAGTTAAATCTTATTTTAGTCACAGTTAGGTCATCATGTGTAAGAAACTCTACGGAGTGTTACCATGGTAAAAATCACTAAGATCACATTATATTCCCCGTTCTGATGGTTGAGCTGTTGCGTATCTGCATAATTTTATAAATTACACTGCTGATACATGACTGGCTGTTTAAATAATCTGTAAGCAGTTGTACAGGTGTTCCTAATAGAGTGTTTATGGGATTTAGTATTTCCCACAGAGAGATTCAAATATGGGACAGACGGATACTTCCTCTTTAAGCAGATATTTAGTTGTTGCAGCCTTCATGTTTCTCACAGAAAGCTACTTGTATTTTAGAGCCCTTTTGTCTGAGCCTATGAATAATAATCAATAATAAAGCTTGAGGTTTATGTGTTGTGTCTTTCTTTCTGATTTTGTTAGTTTGTAAAAGTTGCATCGTTCAGCATTTTGAAGACAGCAATGATTGTCCCAAGTGTGGAATCCAAGTCCATGAAACAAACCCTCTGGAGATGTTACGGTGAGATTGTCACGTTATACACATGCACTTTTGGTTCTTTGTCCCAAATTCGGGCATTTTGAATGACACCTTACCCCATAAACGTCCCATTATAGAGTACCAGAAACATCTTTTACCAATTCTGACATCAGTAAATGTGATATTGGCAGAACTCCATTATAGTAAACAGCTGTAACCCAGCCTGCCCCAGTGCCAGGGCAGTGCCCCTGTCAGTAACCTCATATGAATACTGTGTGTGTTCATGTGATTGTGTGATTGATTATAGGTATCAGGTCACTGATTTTCTGTTCCTCTTTCCGTCCTCTTTCATCTGTCCTGGTTTATACAGATTGGACAACACATTAGAAGAAATCATATTCAAGCTTGTGCCAGGACTGAGGGAGAGTAAGTGCATGAGTCACTTTAACTTTTGTTTGTTTTATTTTCTTGAGCTGTAGTTTTGTGTGTTATTGTGTATTGAGTAGTGAGCCGGTTACTCAGTTATGTCACAAAATAATTTTTACTCTCTCTGTTCAGAGGAACAACAGCGGGAGATTGAATTCTGGAAAAGGAACAAGTCAAAAGAACTTGATGGTGGTAAGTAAGTGCCTCCCCTCTCTGTCACAGCCTGATATGAAATTATTTACTGTTTACCATTTTGACCATTTTCACCAGAGGCTGAATTGCTTCTCTCATTTCAAGACAAAGTATGTAGCAGGAAATGTCGACAAAGGGAATTAGGCATATCCAAACTGGAGAGAAAGGGAAAACACAGTGATAGTGCTTTAAGTTCACAGTTAATTTTATTCACAAAGAAGTTGTACCCACACTGAAGCGCCCTGGCTTGTATGAGGAGCACCCTGAATGAGCTTTCTGTGCCTCTTAGGCTGACTGTAAGCAGATGATGGCAGATGTACAGACAATAGGATTAAAGTGACTGGGAACCTGAGCCGGACAGCTGTGGTGCCGCCACTGGGAGGGTTTATGTTCGTATTTAAAGGTGATGGCAGACAGCTGAACTTTGACGAGTCTCCAAGGAACTCTGATGGTATCTAAGGAACTCTCTTCAGGCTTACACACCGATTTCTGCAGAGACAGTCGGTCACAAATAACTGAGCTATAGCTTTGGTCCTGTTTGGTGCGTTTTCAGCAAAAAGGCAGAAAGTGAGGAGACTGGAGAGTGTTTCTGTGGCTCAGACCTGCATCAGGAATGGACTGGATTAGCTTTAATGTTATCTCTGTGCTGCTCCAGCTTGCTGTCAGCTCGGTCAGGAGAGATTAAATAAAGCTTTCGCTGCACTTCATTCAGCCTGCTCGATCCGTCTTCATTAAAACGGTCCTGTGGCTTCGGGTATGAAATTCAAATACCGGGTTTTATTGAACGTTCAAAAAGAGGTTTTGTCTCCTCGCTGAATCCCCCCAATCACACACACTGAGTTTCCTGAAGGCTTCAATATCCACACCAGCTCATAAAGTGTGCAGCTGTAAGCAGCTCTTAATGATGCTGTAATTACTCCTCACTTCATCTCCCCCAAGTGCATCTTGTTCTTCTTCTAATTTTCTGTCTAATGAGGGAAAGATACTGCTGCTCTGGTTTTGGATCTAGTTTACACTTTTAGGTTTATAGACTTGGAAGAGATGAAAACAATAAATCGTGTAAACTGCTTGTTGTGTCTGACCAGCGCTCTGAGCTGTATGCAGGAATCATCATCATTCTTTAACCCTTTGGAGTCTGGGAATGTTTACTGGCATTTGTTTTGCTATGTAAGACCATGATTGGGATCACAGTTTGTCAGCACAGATATACCCAAAATGCAAGGTGCATTTAGAAAGTGTTTAAATGTTAGTTAAACAGTGCTTAATAGACCAGGGTTATTAAGTTTTTTAAGCCCTAACCTGTCAGTGCCTTTTGGCCGTGCCATGCTATGGACTGATGCCTCGTCCAGGGTGCACTTCTGATGGCGCCCAGTAAGTACTGGGGACTGTGGTAGCCTTGTGGTTAAGGTACTGGACTATGGAACCAGGGTTCAAATCCTACCTCTGCCACTGCTGGGTCCTTAAGCAAGACCTTAACCCACAATTGCTTGGATTGTAAGGCCCTCTGGATAAGGGCGTCTGCTAAATGACATAAATGTAAATTTAAATGTACTGGGATAGGCTCTGGATCCCCAGACCCTGACCAGGATAAGAGGGGAAGAAACAAGGAAAAACTTGGAGCTGTTAGTTCAGGTTAAAACCCTATGTGGTTCTTATTACTAAAGTCAGTTCTGATTCACTGAATAATGACTCTTTGAATATCTGATTCTGATTGTGTGATATTCAAATACTGATTGAAAAAGCCCTGACTCTGATTACCCTAATTATACTGATACTGTCTGCTACAGTCCAAGCAGTTGAGATTTAAAGGCCTGTGGCAGCTTGGTAGAGCTGAGACTTGAACCATCAGCCTTCTGATCAACTGATCTGATCAGTGTTCCTAGAGAAACCCTGACCCTAACCCTACTTCAGAAGCTTAAGTGTGTACGGAGGCACTGATTGGGACATCTTGTTTCAGATGACGGCCCTGAGCGTAAGAGACTGAAGATGGATGAGGAGTTTAATGATGGAGGGAACGGAGACTACCACAGGAACGACCCACAGATCGCCATTTGCCTGGACTGTCTGCGCAACAACAGCCAGATGGGAGAAAACATCATGAAGGTTTGCCATGTTAGACCGACTGCATCTTCATCCAATGTAGACAGCTTAGTGGAGCAGAGATTTCACCTTCTGATTAATAGTTCAGCTTTTAAAAAAGAGAAGTTACCAGTTCTGAAGCTCCCTGTAGGAAGTTAGGGTTAGGGTTGTTATTAACACAACAAACGGAAGAGTTCAGATTATTGTGTGCGTGTGTGTGTGTGTGTGTGTGTTTGTGTGTGTGTGTGTGTGTTTCCTGTCCTCAGGGTTTAATGAAGAAATTTATTCGCTGCTCGTCTCGTGTCACTGTCGGAACAATCAAGAAGTTCTTGAGTCTAAAGTTAAAGCTTCCCAGTTCTTATGAGGTAAGGTTTGTTCCACGTTTTTGGTTTGGGTTATGTACCCACTCGGCTGATCCCCTCACAGCAGCCTCTCTGATTCTTCATACAGCTGGATGTTCTATGCAACGGAGAGATCATGGGTAAAGATCACACCATGGAGTTCATCTACATGACCAGGTGGAGGCTTCGAGGTGAAAATGTAAGGCTTGTTTTGTATCCCATCCTCCAGTGTTTAATCTGCAGATTGTTTTTGTTCAGTCAGTCTTTCTCTCGTTATGTTCGTTCCTGGACTCTTAAGGATGGGTGAAATGTTTTTAGGGTTATGCTTGGACATGTAATAATAAATAACTAATGATGTAATAGAGCCTAGAAGTGGCATTACCCAGCTGAGGTCTGTACTGTAACTGTGGGCTCCTTGGGCTGGTGTTGAGTTTGAAGATTGGTTGGTTGGATTTATTATTTTTTTCGTTGTGGCGTGCCGTCATGGAGAAACGTTACTGTCAGAAACACTGATGCTCTCATGGTGGCATCATCATGCCCCTCATGCCCCATGTAGGGCTAAACCCACTTTCTTTGAGCACTTTAGCTACCCGTGCAGCTCCGGGCTAAATCTGGCTCCATGACTGTCACTTTTAGGTGAGGACATCAGAGCCACACAATCAGAGGTCAAGTCCCATATGACTGGAGGAGGCACTCAGGGGATCTCTAAAATCTCCTGACAGCTGCCACTCTCAAATATTTCAAATATGACTCTGTCATGACAGATGGAGGAAGTAAAGATTCATCTCTTTAATGTTCGTCCTGCTCTCTCATCATGCCAGACGTTCCCATGTCTAGATCTGTTTCAGTCCAGTCACGTGTGAGTCACATTTTTATTTAGACTGAAATAGTTTGGTGCTTTTAGTGATTCCTATAAAAGCAGAGCTTTAATTATATATCAGTGTGCACTCTGCACTTTTCCTGATGACCCAGAGTCCAGTGAGAGTTACATTATATATGTGTGTGTAACTAACGCTAAGGCTGAGTGATAATACTGATTTATTTATTGATCCAAAAGCTATGATTACAGTTCTGATACTGATACAATGCTCTGAAAGGCTGCTTTGTTTTGCCATTTCCCAAATTGGATTTAGCGCTAACAGTAAAATGACAAATTAATCTGATATAAACTCATATTATCACTGATATACAGTGGGGCAAAAAAGTATTTAGTCAGTCACTGATTGTGCAAGTTCTCCTACTTAGAAAGATGAGAGAGGTCTGTAATTTTCATTATAGGTATGTAACGACCCCCAGCACTGTGTGGATGTCCCCCAGTCGGAGACTGATGGTAGTGCCAACTTGGGTGTTTGATCGGGATCCACACAGTGCCCGATATCGTGCACACGCCCATTGATTGCGGCACGATTGTTATCAGCTGTCAGCAGCATTATTTAAGAGTTCGCTTTCCTGCTGACAGCGCTCCACTCTTGCGTTTCCTACTATGTGGATCGCGCCTAAGCATCGCATCAGTTTTCCTCACGTTTCGCTGGGAGACCCCTACGGTGCCCATCTTATGTTATCCTATTGTTTGTGTCTCCCTCAGTGGCTGTGTGGGTTATTGCATTGAGCCCTCACGCTGCAGCCCGGGGTTTGATCCCCAGCCACTGAGGTTAGTTCAATGTTTTATTTATTTCTCCCTTTTGTTGTGAACCACGTTTTATTTCTATAATTATATTTTGGTTCACTATTCTATCTGGAGCTAACCACTATAGGGTCCTAAAACCCCTTTATTCTTCAATTATCACGGTTCGCTCTCGTTTTAAATATGGCGAACTGTTACAGAAGGGTGGAACCAGCATTGGACCCAGCTTTGGCTCCTGGGACTTCCTATGTGGAAGTCCCTAACCACAGGTTGCTCATGCTACCGGGATCTCGGTTAGCTCTGGGGGGTCCGTCGAGCTACAGTGGGGCAAAAAAGTATTTAGTCAGCCACTGATTGTGCAAGTTCTCCTACTTAGAAAGATGAGAGAGGTCTGTAATTTTCATCATAGGTACACTTAAACTATGAGAGACAAAACGAGAAAAAAAAATCCAGGAAATCACATTGTAGGATTTTTAAAGAATTTAATTGTAAATTATGGTGGAAAATAACTATTTGGTCAATAAATTTGGTTCAACTCAATACTTTGTAACCTAACCTTTGTTGGCAATGACAGAGGTCAAACGTTTCCTCTAAGTCTTCACCAGGTTTGCACACACTGTAGCTGGTATTTTGGCCCATTCCTCCATGCAGATCTCCTTTAGAGCAGTGATGTTTTGGGGCAACACGGACTTTCAACTCCCTCCACAAATTTTCTATGGGGTTGAGGTCTGGAGACTAGGCCACTCCAGGACCTTGAAATGCTATTTACAGAGCCAATCCTTCATTACAACCGAGCGGTGTGTGTTGGGATCATTGTCATGCTTGAAGCCTCAGCCACGTTTCATCTTCAATGCTCTCACTGATGGAAGGAGTTTTAGCTTAAAATCTCACAATACATGGCCCTGTTCATTCTTCCCTTCAGACGGATCAGTCGTCCTGTCCCCTATGCAGAGAAACAGCCCCAAAGCATGTGTTGTTTCCACCCCCATGCTTCACAGTAGGTATGGCGCAACTCAGCATTCTTCTTCCTCCAAACACGGCGAGTTGAGTTTTTTACCAAAAATTTCTATTTTGGTTTCATCTGACCACAATATATTCTCCCAATCCTCTTCTTCTGGATCATCCATATGCTTCTCTGACAAACTTCAGACGGGCCTGGACATGTACAGGCTTAAGCAGGGGGACACGCCTGGAACTGCACGCCGAGTCCCTCTCAGCATAGTGTGTTACTGATGGTATAGCCTTTCTACTTTGGTCCCGGCTCTCTGCAGGGTCATTCATCAGGTTCCTCCGAATAGTTCTGGGATTTTTTGCTCACCGTTCTCATGATCATTTTGACCCAATGGGATGAGATCTTGCGAGGGGCCCCAGATCGAGGGAGATTATCAATGGTCTTGTATGGCTTCCATTTTCTTACAATTGCTCCCACAGTTGATTTATTCACACCAACCTGCTTGCCTATTGTAGATTCACTCTTCCCAGCCTGGTGCTGCAGTCTACAATTTTCTTCCTGGTGTCCTTTCGATAGCTCTTTGGTCTTGGCCATGGTTGAGTCCTGACTGTTTGAGGCTGTGGACAGCTGTCTTTTATACAGATAACGAAGTCAAACAGGTGCCATTAATACAGGTAACGAGTGGAGGACAGAAGAGCTTCTTAAAGAAGAAGTTACAGGTCTGTGAGAGCCAGAAATCTTGCTTGTTTGTGGGTGACGAAATACTTATTTTGCACCATGATTTACAATTAAATTCTTTAAAAATCCTACAATGTGATTTCCTGAATTTTTTTTTCTCATTTTGTCTCTCATAGTTGAAGTGTACATATGATGAAAATTACAGACTTCTCTCACCTTTCTAAGTAGGAGAACTTCACAATCAGTGGCTGACTAATATTTTTTTGTCCCACTGTAATTGTACTGTGCCCAGGGCCCAGACGGCCTGAAAAAAAACCTGGTCGTGTGCCTGGGTGGTTGCATTACAAGGAGCCCTAGCTCCGTCTGGGGCTTCGTGGGGGAGTAATGTCACAGATCGCCCCAGAGCTCCGCTTGTTATGCCCCCCCTTGCCGCAAGGGTTGACTCGGATCTGGTCGTATATGGTGGTCCGCTGCAGTTTGAATTGGATTAATCGTGTCTGCGGCGGCGACCACTTCGGGCCAGACGTGCTGCGGTAAGCCCGTGTTAGTTTTGTCACGGTCCGCTTGTTTTTGTCACGGTTCGCTTCTTTTTGTTTGCATTTCTTTCTGTTTAATAAATCCTTAGTTGTTACTGGATACCTGTGCTCATCCTTTCCTCCCCTAACCCCTCAATCGTGACACTCCCAAGGTTTCTTCTTCCTTATAAACATTTAGGAACATCAAAGAGCTGCCTCATCAGATTATTTAATTCAGAATAAAGCTATCAACTACCTCTAATGATACTGTATTTACTGCAGTAGATGATGGAGGTTTGTCCCAATACACTGTGTGTGGTGTGTGTGTGTGTGTGTGTGTGTGTGTGTGTGTGTGTGTGTGTGTGTGTGTGTGTGTGTGTGTGTGTGTGTGTGTGTGTGAGATAAATCCATATCGATTGTCTTTATTATTATTTATGTGAGACAGTTTGGGTGTAATATCCCTAACCCTCATTCATCATGATTTATAAATCAATATTACAAGCATTGGATCACGCGAACAGCTGCACAAACACAACACACACAACACACACACACACACACACACACACACACACACACACACACACACACACACACACACGGGAAAATGGGACACTGTGGCTCATACATCACCCTCCACCTTTTTTTCTGGGTGCACACAGAAATCTTTCTCTAAAAATAGAGAGTGCCAGGTCTGAATCTACCTTATTGGTGTGTGTGTGTGTGTGTGTGTGTGTGTGTGTGTGTGTGTGTGTGTGTGTGCAGCTGTTCGCATGATCCAGATGCTGTGTGTGTATAAATGTAAGGATGTGAAAATATGTGAGAATATTTGTCATACAGTAATGCATTTTATACAAACATTGATGTTTTAATTGGGTACCTAAAATGGATTAGATGAAGAATTAAGGCAAAGTTCAGGGCTGGTGTTAGAAGTAGGATTTGGGCTCTTGTAGTACAAACATCCTGAATGGTTTTCTCTCTATTTTAGGCTTACCCAATGGTACTGGAATATCGTCCTCGTATCGATTTTGGATAAACGGGTTGAGGTTCCTGCACTTTCCCCAGCCCATCACCAGACAGAACAACGAATGAACTGCTGAACAGGAGCTGCTTTATGATCCACATTGTCCTCTTTGGCTTACTCGTTTAGGTTTTTTGTTACCACCTGCTTTTTCTGGCTCATTTATCAAACTTCCCGTCACAGCTGGAACCGTAACCATCTGAAAGATGGCTTAATCCAGCAGTTCTTCAGCAAGATGTCTGCCATGTGTGTTTCCTTTCATTCGGTGGTCTATCAGATGAACTGCTGACAGATGAAGTCGTCACGTTATGAAGTTCACATGGCATGAGATAATCGCTCCGCAAGTGTGTTCAATTATCCGGACGGTTTTTCTATCAGTCACTGAAGTAGTGCCTTCCCACAGACACGAGAGTTTCTGATCCAATGTCCGACTTTATTAAAAATAAGCTACTTCTCTTAGGTTCTAACCAGCTGGTGGTTTATCTGATCCATAAAGCTCACAGTCCTAATCCTCCTCATGCTGCTCCTGCTAGGGGGCGCCACAGCAGATCACCTCGCATTCAAGCTGGCACAGGTTTAATGCCGGTTGCCCTTTCTGACACAAGCATCCCCATTTATCTGGGACTGGGACTGGCACTAGGGGAAAACTTATTTACCACGTGTTCCTTCCAATGTGTATCAATAACACTTGCAAAAGTACAGTAGTTGTAATGTGGAGGCACCCCTGGTCTGGTCATGTGACAACCACCCTGAGGTGCAGTGAGACTTAGGAGCCAAACCCTGGGCAAAAAGTGGGGTAATGTGGTTAGTACCCACTGAGAAACTGTATAAAGTGTAACCATCTGCAGCCAACAGTGCCAGCCATGCCAAAGCTGGTCTTAACCCAGGTGAGTTGGTTATGAAGTTGTGTTTCCGTTAACTGGCACCATAAAGCCCAGCTCTGGGTACTCTGAACCTCTGAAGTCCAGCTCTGAGTTGCTGGTGCTGTAAGTTACGATCCATACAGCGTCCGCTCTCAGTGTTTCTGTCTCCAGATCACCTCCCGTATCACCAGGGCAGATTCCTGAGTCTCAGTGCCCCTCTGGGTCAGAGCTGGATCTGTGGTCATCCTATGACCAGCCCAGGGGTGCCCCCACATTACAGAAGTGGTTTAAAGTGGTAGTAGAGTAATGCACATCCATATCTTTTGAAATGTCCTCGTGCTGCAAACGATGTATTTTTGTAACAAGAAGCACTTGTAGATCATTTTTTAAGATGCTGCTTAGAAGAATTGATTCTATTTTTCAATGTAAAAGTCATTCCTATACAGACCTGTACTTACTGTATGAGTTCTTTTAAATGTGAAGGGTCGATACAGTTTTATGCAAAAATAAAAGTCTTTGTTGTTTGTTAAATGAAAATAAGTTAACACAACCTCTCTGTCCATATTTTATATATATATATATATATACATATATATATATATATATATATATATATATATATATATATATATGCTTTTCTTAAATGCCAGTGCCCACTTTTAGCTGGATAATGCATGCTGCCACAGCAAACATTGTTCAAGGTGAGCTCTGGCCTCCAAATTCGAAGATCTCAATTCAGTATCTGTGGAATGTGCTGGACAATCAAGTCCAATCCATGGAGGTCCCACCTCACACCTTACAAGATTTAAGGGATCTGCTGCCAGATGCCAGATTTGATGCCAGATATCATGCCCCATGAACTTGGTGGCACCTGAGGTCAGGATTGACTTCTGGTGCACAGTCTCTTCCTCTATCTCTGTGTTCTGCCTTTCCAGGGCTTCCATGTTTTAAGTTTTGGAATGGCAGTGCCAGCTCAAGCAGGCCAAGGGTGTCCCCATGTGACACAGGATTAATAACGATTGTATTTGCTAATCTTTCAGAGCTTAAATGCAGAGGTTGTGCTAATTTAAATCCATAGTACATTTTGAACGGGACGCCCAAACCTTTTTTCATAAGACTGTGAATATGAGCAGGTGATTGAATGAAGTTCCTCTGTTATGTGATTTGGATTTAAAATTCTTTTAATAAAATAAGCTTACACAGTATGGTCTGAACTGGAGTTATATTTTGCGGAGTGTGTTTTTCTCTCACAGCGAATGAATCCGTGATTCTTTAATGACAGTTGTATCTAAATCTGTGGGTTGCCAGAGCTCATAGTTTCTCTGTGATTTCATCTGTGGTTTATCTGCCAAGTGTCAAATTTCTCCTCCAGATCTACACTTCCAGTCCTCGGCTTCTAATGCGGAGGGGACAGCTGCCAAAAAAGTGCTACTGGAGAGCCAGTTCACATGCACACACACACACACACACACACACACACACACACACGCACACACACACACACATACACGTCCTTTTGTGGAGTGTGATGAGGCTGGGAATGAGGAGATTCGGCTGTAGGTCTGCTTCCGTTTTCACTTTGCAGACGGGAAGGTCAGACAAAAACGAGGCTCGCAGTTGGTGGTCAGCTTTGCCTTTTCTTTAATAACAAAATAACAAAAGAAAGAAAAGCTTGTCCCAATATCTGGGCTGCTAAAAGTCACTCTCCCAATCTCTAAACCAATCACTACATCTCTGGATTTCCACATTTCCAAGAGTCTGTCACTTTTTCCAAAGACAATCTCGGCTCTGTCTGCAGAGTGCGGGGAAGAAAAGCCTCCTGGCCTGAGCCAATTTATTTTCCGTCTGGACAAAAGCAGACTTTCTGGGAATTTATCTTCATCAGCTCTTCTCATAGGGAACAGTAGCTTTAGTGCACCGATTCATAAAGCTCAGGAGGCTCGGCCTGCACCAACCACGCTGTCAAAATACTGCTGCTCTTATTTATTTAATTAGAAGGCACTGTCAGCACAGATGTATTTTGTGTTTTATTCTGTTTAGTAGACACACACTATATGAAACCTAAAATTACAAATCCTTGTTGTTTCACACACTTTTCCACTGGAAACACTGGTACTAGAATGGGTTGTACTGAAATCCCCAGTGACTCTCAGTGACAAGAATTTCGTTTTCTACCTGCAACAGGTGAGTTCATCATATATCTGATCGCCAAAACAATGTCTTTATAGAATTGGCTTGCTTGGCTGAAGTCCTGATCTTAACACCTTTGAGATGAATTGGAATGCCAACTGAAAGCCAGGGCCTCTTGTCCAACATCAGTGCCCAACCCCACAGTCATGTTCCAAAATGAAAAGCAGAAGTGAGACTGAAAGATGTTGTAGCAGCAAAGGAACGAATTCCAAACAAAAACAGTGTATAGAGGACATTCTACAGGATCAAGGGTTTGGTTACAGAATTTCAGTTGCCAGAGCTGGCCAGAGAAAAGGACTGCAACCACACACACACACACACACACACACACGCACACACACACACACAGACACACAAACACACAGACACACACACACACACACACACACACACACACACACACACACAGACACACACACACACACACACACACACACACACAGAGGCCATATTCTAGCCAAGACAGAGCTGGTTAGGTCTGTCAAAGGACTCTTTATGCCACACAAAGAATAAACAAACAAGGGGCAGCAGTGACAGTTCACAGGTTCTCACTTTCATTTCAGCCATTACTAGAAATTCCAGAGTACTGAAACAGAAGCCATCAGTCAAAACAACACGTTTATCTCACTCCGTAACCAACTAGTTCCTCTATGATTCTCTGAAGGATTTTCATCAGATTTTTGAACATCTTTCAACTCAGCAGGGTCAAAAACCAAGTTGTTTACGCATTGGATTGTTAAGGTTGTGGATGACTACTTAAAACTATTGTGAGTTAAAATCCCGGCTCTACCACTGAGCAATGTTTCTAACCTTTAACTGCTAAGCTTCAATGTGAGCCAGTCTTCATAAGGGCATCTAGGCCCTTAAATTCCTTTACATGATCAGTACTTTACTCCTCCTTCAACATCTGCAGATGGAGAACCATGAAACATCACTTCTAAATATTTCTAGTTCTCCATTGGCACTGTGCTCTACACCATGTTGGCATTGCCAGTGATGAACTTGGGCTTCTTTGTAACAGCTCGTTACCTCTGAACTCTTTATTCATTACTTCATCTTCAGAACATCCTGATCAGGACTGTGTGGGTCCAGAACCTATCCCATAAACACCGGGCCTGGACATGGTGCCAATCCAATGCTGGTGAATCACACACTCACCCAATGACTCACCCACCAAGAACAATTCAGAGTTATCCTGGAGTTCCTGGAGAAACCAATTAGAGAACAACAGAGAACATGCCAAATGCCAGAGAGACACTACCCAGAGGTCATCATTGAACTCTGGATATGTTTGGCACCCTTGTAGCCCTTTTACCCATGAATGATTCATAACCATGATGAACACAAGATGATTTCTTGGTGCTGAGCTGAAGGGAGTTGGTATTTACCTCATCCCCTTTCAGTGTGATTCCTTTAGAAAGAGTTCATGCTTCAATATTAAACAAATTCTGCTCAGAAATAGCAAAGTGTTTTAGTTGCAGTGAGACGTGTCAGATGACGCTCTGTTTCAGAGCTGACAGGTTATTTATAGAGGAGCTGAGAGGAGAGTTCAGGAGTCGAGCATGAAAGTGCGTCTCTGGTATGTCAGGAACAATAGAGGCTCTAAAAATGGCCTGATGAGGGCTGGGGTGTAGCAGAAATGTTTTGCTGGAAATGGATTTTCAAAAAACAAACATTTCTATCAGTGAATCGTCTCACTTAAGGCTGGAAGTTAAATCCAGTTAAATCAGTTGTTACTCGTTTCTCCTGTAGGATCACACAGGGCTGAGAGTCTTCTTAACAACTTATTACTGTATTGGAATTTTTATTGACTAATGTCCCTGATGTTCCAGTTCTTGATATTGAGTGACTCTTGATGAATTATGATCTTTACTGAGTTTTTTACTGATGAACAAGCACGTTTGTATTTGGGTGTTTTGTTTGCCGTTGATACACAATGAAGAATCTGAGATATATCCATAGCATGTAAGTAATTATTGCTCTTCAGTTTAGTCCTCAGTCTCTCAGGACTCCCTGCCACATGCACAAAGCATATACCATGGGATGAAGTGATGCCAGCCAGCGAGTGCCCCTATACATCTGTTGAATGCCGCCAGCCACTTCTTTTCACCACGGTGTTGGATCTTTGATTTATATGGAAATCAACACTTTACCAATCCTTCCTCACGTCAGACACACCTGAGCAGAGAAAACCCAAATTCAGGTCGACTCAAGGAGCTCTGACAATACAATTTCCCTGGTGAGTCCAATACAGACTGACAAGGAAGACCTGGATAGATCAGCACTGTGACTCAAACATTTGGTTTTGTAACAGTGTTTCATCCCAGCCTATGAATCTCATCCTGGTTATCCTTTGAGAGTCTGTCTGTTCACCTCACCAGGTAATTTCCCCTTGGTTCGAGTCTCAGGGTTCCTTGAGTTGCTCATTCCACTGTGTGCTGCTCTGGATGGCATTTTTTGTGTGTGTTTCTGGGTCCAGTGATGATGTAGGTAGGTCTGAGAGAAACCATCCAGACTCTTGCCGATAAAATACCCCAAATAGTCCCAGATGACTAAGGGTTAAAGTCACACAGGCTATCTTACACTGTCTGACACACGAGCCTATGTTTTGGAGACGTCACATCACGAGACAGGACATCTGGACGTCTGCTGACCCCTGGGTGCTGAGAATGATGAGCATGGATTACAAAGGCACTCAGTACTGGGAGAATGGAGAACATCTCGTATTACTGAACTTTCTAAGAAGCCGCATGACTTGGGATGATGAAACTACTTGACCATCATGGCTTTGACATCTGTGTTCAGTCCATGTGACCTTTTTCCTTTGATGAGAGCGACAGGGCCATGTATAATAATTTAGCACTGACACACCAGTGACTCGAGTCATTTCAGTCAGCTCAGTTAAATGATTAATAACTCATGTTGAAGGTTTACATTTCCACATTTCTACATATTCGCGTTTCCTGTTAATACAATGTTTTTTTGTAAAGTGTTAGAATTTAATTGACTTGCTCTTCGTGCATTCAAATTTATTTCCAGCTTGTGTAACAATAAACAACAATAAAATGTCATAATTATAACTGTCACCATGACTCTTTAAATTAGACACAGTAATATCACAATATATGCTTTATTCTTGCTGCATTCAAAATATGCTTTATTCTTGCAGCATTGTTCAGCCCAGCAAACACTGACAGGAAACAGAGAGGAGGAACAATATCTCAACTTTCTTCTTGTATTAATAACACTCAGCTAACATCTTATGAAACCATACAGAACCCTCTGCCTCACACAGAACAGAAATGTTCATGATCTGCTTATCTGGGTCTGAATCGAGTCTCGTTTGTACAGTATAAGAGTCTGAGTTGAATGTGAGTCAAGTATAAGTCGAGTCCCATGTTCCCTGATGGGCCAGTCTCCATCTCCCAGACTCACACAAGACAAACCTGGTAAGATCACATCAGTAACTGAGCTCACCGTGTTCCTCTGTAAAACACTGGACCCCAAATTTAGCCATCAGTGTGCAAACATAGTTTGTGTTGGAATTAAAATGTTATGATCCAGTTACAGCATCTGGCAAAGTGTCCATGAGTAAATCTGAAGCCATAAACAAATCAAACAGTAAAGCTCGGCGTTAGATATCTGCAGATGGACATAACACCAGATTTAGCAAAGTGATAAAGTGCAGAGGTGCCAATGATGTCTGAAACCACAATACAAAGGAGATCGATCAAATACATCGATATGAAGAAATGAAGGAGAGAAAATAGTGATAAATGATACGCTGTTGTGTGCCATTCCTTTCATGATATTACTTCTAAACAATGGTCCTGTTCGCACAGCTTTATGACCGAGCAGCAGGTACAGTTGGTGCTGCATACCTTGAAGGACCGGAGTTTGATTGTAACTTCGAGTTGCTGTTCGAGTGTTTTCATGGTTCCTTTAGAACTGTGCGAGTTTCTTTCTAGTTTTCCAAAATCTTGGCGAAATAAGGCCAAGCTGTGAGTGTGTGACGCCCTGAAATGTCATGACAGAAGGTTCCAGATACACAGCAGAGCTCATATATACTAACTACACCTAACATATATAGAGACTCATATGGATTTTAATTAATTATGCACTCATAAATGCTACATTTAGCAAAACCAGCTAAAACCAGCTTTTGTCTTTTAAAGACCAAATGTGTTTCCAGAAATATGTTTTATTTAAAGTATAATATTGGTTAAAACTACAGCTTTAATACCTAACCGTATTTACGGATGTTTTCCATCAGTCACTGTCTCCCCCTACTGGCTGACTCTGGTAACTATCATCACTAAAGTTTAAGATGACATCACTCATTCATTTATTATACTGTAACAGCTAAAACACCGGGTTTAAGGCGGGAACTAACCCTGGACAGGGAGCCAGTCCATCCAAGGGTACATGTACGCGCTCGTGGGAGCTCTGGTGCCAAATCCCAGAAAACAAAGGGCACAAGCGACTGAGACGTGGGCACCACCAGTACTCAGAACCAGGGCCCTGCAGTGGTAGGATAACATATTGGATTGCTGTGATCCCTAAAATAGTAGTGGTTTTGCAAAATATTAGTAAGCCCTTAAAATGCCACTATTATAAACAATAACTATAATATCTGAGCAACTGTCCCCGGCGCTGTAACAGTTATGCAACAGATGCAACAGATTGGCGTCCTGCCTAGGGCACGTTTATACCTGCACCATGTAGACCATGTAGCTTTATATCACACACACACACACACACACACACACACACACACACACACACACACACACACACACACACACACACACAGTTATTTAAAGAGATATGCATTATTACAATATTACATATCTTACACTGGAAACGTAATGTTTGATCTTCTCCAGGTGACCCAGTGCTTTGTCCTAAGGTCTCATAACTTAAGGACGTTAATGGTTCATTAAAATATTTTACAATTATGTTTATTTCATGGTGAAGTTGTTTCAAAGTTCTTTTCATTTATAAAACCTGTGATGAGAGTTAAATACTCAAACTTTTGTATACCACAAATGTTGTATGAAATAATAAGAGTATAATTTATATATAAATACAGTACATATCGTGTGATGTGATAATGACAATGCTATATGTATTAATACATGTATATAATGTCTTCTATGTATAAATGTTGTACATTTATATGCTTTGTACTCTATGTAGTAATAAAATAATAATAAATACTACTACTAATAAATGTATTTACTATAATAATACTGATAATAATAAAAATAACCAGAATAATAGTAATTAGAGATAATAATAATAATAATAATAATAATAATAATAATAATAATAATAATGTTTTTATTATGTAATTTCTGTATGTAATGAATGTGAGTCATCACTTTAGGCCACGCCCCCGAATGACGCAAGGGTAGCGACCGTTACCAAGTGGCAGCTCGCGGATCTGAGCCTCAGCAACATGGCGCCTGAGAGCAGCTGGAGCGCAGCAAAGCGCCGCGGCTCTCCCTCACCAACTCAGCTCGCTTAACGACAGAACCGACGCGGCTTCGCTAAGATTTAGTCATTTGCATTTTTGTTTTATCTTGTATATTTTGTCTTATAGCTCTGTGCTCGACGTTGAGCAAAAAAGCATCGTTTTGTTCGTTTTGTCTGCCAGTTTTGTGGAAGTCATTCAGTCACCTGTTTGGTGAGGAACAGCGCGGACTGAAACTCGGATTGTTTACGGATTCTGTCAGACACAGGCGGCAAGGATAAGACCGAGCTTCTCCATCTGTTAGAAGGATTATTTCTCAACAGAACAAGCCATGTGAACGTGTTTAGGAGGTTTTGAAGAGTTTTTTTCTTTCCACGGAGGAGATGCGGCTAAATATGAGTGAGAGTAATTATCCGTTAGAGGAGCGGGACAGGGACAAACTGCCTCCTATCTTCCACCCTGTGAGTGCCTTACTTACTCTCTCAGTGCATCGATTTAACACATTAAAACTGTTTTTATTTCTTGTATAACTTGTATTTACGTTATTACTAATACCGTAGTAATGCTGTAAATACTAATAGTTGTTGAGGAGAATCCGTTTTTGGGGCTGGTTTGCTCCAGATGTGAACAGTGCAGATTGAACAGTGCAGATATGAAGATCTTTATGGACTTTGCTGGAATTTAAGATTTTGAGAGAAGATCCACCACCTCTTAATCAGAGCAACAAGCACTTGATGTGGAAACCAGCAGTTTGGTTGACCTGGGCTTTGAACTCACAACCTTAAGTAGACCTGAACCTCATTTAAGCAACTCCATCATGATCTTCAGAGGAAGAAAAGCATTTATTGTTCTTATTCAGAACCACAGCTCTACAGGTCAACAAAATGTTCAGTCCTTTATATAGAGATTTATTTTTTGTGTACATGAGGTATAGCTGGTGCTTCAATATCTGGGACATGAGTGCCCTTGTTCGCATGCACTACCACGGATTGGATTGTGCCCCCAGACACGTACAATAGAAGCCCATGGCAGGAGTTCCCTGTTGTGTCTATGTGCTGCTGTGCCGTTCTGGCTCCATGATGGTCAATTTCAGTGTAGTGTTGAGATCCGGTGCCGTCTGTTTAGTCTGTGTTAATTGTTCCGCCTCGCCTGGGGCTTCAGATCAAACCAACGTGTCGGTACTGTTTACCCAGCAGTGCCTGATTCCTTGTCCACATCTCGCTCCATTTAGCTCCAGATTGCTGTTTGATGTTGAGATTAGAAGCCTCCTGAACTGATTAAACCTCCGCCCAGTCGCTCGATGTTCAGATGAGATCCCTTCTCCTGCTGCATGTGTCCATAGTTCAGGCATTTATACTGCTTTATCTGGATGGTTGATGGTTCTTATTCTTCTCACAGAGCTTGGATCGTGGACCAAAGCTTCCGTTCTCCTCCTACGGGAGCTTTATCTCCACCCTGAACCACAAGAGAGAGTCGAACAATCACAGTCTCTCCACCCATCTACTCTTACCTGCAGTCAGACAAGGTCAGACCGTAACTCCACCTGATACTGCTTTAGATTTTTGGATGAAAATGGATTGAATCTTAAGTTGAGTTTGTCACACAGCCTCAGTATAGCTCTGTTTGGATGGGATTAGTTTCATGTCTGTTAAATATGTGTTATGATTACGCCTGTTTCTGACAGAACAGGGAATTTCTGTATAAAGTTACACACGCGGGTGGGTTGACATAGCGGAGCTGGATGAGTACTATCTGCTGCATCATCACCTATGCAGACATCTCGAACAAATTTGCTGTGTGTAATATTATTTTCTGTAGAATAATGTAAGTGTATAATAAACCATTTCTGGCCATTATCCAGTGCTTACAGGTTTTGTTCATGGTTATAGGGGAACCTTTTTTGTAACAGCGTTCCGTGATTAGAAGGTGCTTGCAGGTGGCCCAGCAGTTTGAGTCTGGTCCATGCAGGATTAGTTTCCTTTGATAGCCGTTGTGTTTATCTATGCCAAAGTAAACAATCCTCTGAGGTTCATTCTGACTTTAAATTGTATTCTACGTACAGTTTTAAGGATTAAAGCCGTCCCCCCATTGCATATCAAGTGATCTGTATGACGCTGTTGAATTAATGAAACGATCCAGGGCTTCTGATTCTTTTGCTTCTTTGTCTGCAGCATCAAAGACTGTGTGGGAGACTTGAGGATCAGTGCAGAACATAAATACATGAACCAGAGTGCTAATCAGATCGAGCACTGCAGCAGCTAAACCAGTACTCACACTTACCCTTTAGAGAGGCAGTGAAACGCTGCTTTGTAAAAAGTCCACAGGATCTGTCAGAGTGATTTATGGGCCTCTGTTGCGAGAGCAGTTTCATCATCTGTAATTTAGTGCTCTCTCCTAATCACAGCTTTCTGAGCCGATGCTGATTGGTGGCTGCTTGGTACAGGAGGTCGTTATTTAGAGGGCTGTGCTGAGCGCTGCTCAGAATCTTAGTTCAGTCTGATTTGGATCCGGCTTTATCACAACAGCCTCAGAGAATTAACAATCTGTGTGTTAAATGACAATCGAAGTCTTTCAGCTGTAAGTACTCCAGGTAAACAAGCGTGTCATGCAGAGTCAACCTCCACGATGCCCACGCTACTGACTCAGCCCTCATGACTCAGGGATCTCCGGGACTCTCTAAGAAAGGGGGAATCCCCGTGACGAGGCCAAAACACACAACAAAGCCCCAGGACAGGTTCCAGGGTCTGGGAGAGACTAAGGAAGGCAGAGATAGATACTGTATTTAAGGAATTCTACTCTGAAACTGACAATGAAGGGACACCTCATCCTCAGACTGCCATGAGACGCATCTCACTAAGTAGCTGGAAACTGACAGACCTTACCTCACCCGAGGTGGGATATGAGTGGCTGTTGGTGTAATATCTGCTCAGAGCTGCTGTTGTCATCCAGCTCTTACTTATCTGAGCTTCTCAAAATGAAACAGTCGTTGCACTCGAAAATACACTTGACAAATGAGTGTCAGCACGGCGAGCATCTGCCTTAGGCTATGCGTCATCTGCTGAGCTATATAAGTTAAGCACACTTTGAACAGGGGAATATGTCAGCATGACTGATCGCTGTCAAGGGTGATGTCTTTTGGGGGTTTACAGTAGGGTCGGGTTCTGCTAACTCAGCCGTGTTTAACGGTTTTCCCTCGAGAACTGTGAAAGTGGAAATGATGCTTCGTGAGCTTCTGCTAATTAGTCAGGGATTGTTCAGTGCTTGTGGGGAAGTGTTAATTATTACCAGGTGAGCATCCACACAGGATGGGGTGCTCATTTAATTGTTTTATTTTTATTTATTTATACCTTGTATTTGGTGTGTCAAATTCAAATCCCCAGTCATTTAACTCCTGCTGAAAGAGAGGAGAGCTATCTCCAAACAACTCACAGCTGAGGTGTGGAAGAAACTAACATAAGCAACATACTGTCATTTGTTAGTAGTGACATGATAAAAATATTATTGCTATTTATTTTATTTGATATTTTTATTGGTTTAAGAAAGCGAGGGTGGGCATGGCACTGGGCATGGGCCTGACGCGGGAGTGAGCTGGTGTTTTTTAGACCACTGTCACCAGATTTGTTTTACTCAGTGCCTGTAATTACATTCTCAAAGTGTGTTTGTGTGTGTGTGTGTGTGTGTGTGTGTGTGCGGGCGTGCGTGCGTGTGGTGTGGCTCGCCGCCTCATACCACACCCATCATCCCCTCCTCCGAACCTAACAAACAGCCAAATGAGTTTATGTTCTATAGTGAGGGAGCACTCCATCCGATCTGCTCCTGATTTCAGGCAGAAAGCAGAGGATCTCTATTGATGTTTTGCCTCCGGAGGTTAAAGCTCGCTTCGTCTCAGGACCCACCCCATCATCCCCATCCGAACCAAAACAGCCAAAGAGTTTCAGTAAGACCTCGCCACTGCTCTCATTTACAACCACTTACACCATGGGAAAGATCAAATCCACAGAGAGAGCAGGACGGCCAGGGCGTTTGGGCAGCATCAGAATATTATAATAATTTACCAAATGTTATCTGATAAACTATATCTCTGTTTTTTACGTGGTTTTAATTACAGCAAGTGCTTTCTATAAAAAGTTAGCCTTCGCTCTTATTATGGACTGTCAGTTAGAAATGAGATCACTTAATAAAAAATGCTCAACTAAGGACTACAGCAGATAGAAATGTTATTCAGATTGTGTTTATTTTACATTCTTTTATTCCTGTTGTGGTTTGTGTGATCAGTAATGGATTATTTCACCTAACATTATTGATTTGATTGATTTGTCTGAATCCAGGGAAGACGTTGAAAAGGCGACTATCTCAGGTGATTGGAAGCACGTCCATGATTTTTACTTGACCACGTTTGACTCCTTTGTGGAACTCAATGCTGCCTTTAAGGTGGGTTTGGTTTTTAATACGGTTATACTGTACAGGTTTATAATCTCTTATTTGGCGCTTTGATTCGAACCCGGTACAGTTTATGCCGTTACAAACAGAGTGTGTGACTTTATAGTAAAGTGCCGTATTTATTTAACTAGCTCCAGACCTAAGTAAGCCCAGTTCATGTTCGTTCAATTGCACTGATGCTTTTTTAATGAGAGCTGCTGGAAGCCACGTGAAACAGTAAGAGTGAAACCGGGGAAAAGGGGAAAACCCAAACTTTTAGGGTTCCTATGAATGAATGAGCTCATTCAGAGAGCGCTAAAAGAAAACACCTGTGTGTGCTTCCTGTGTACAGTGTGGATCAGAACATACATGTGGTCATGTGATAGGACGGTCAGGAGAAGTGTTTAAAGAATCTCTGAGTAATAAATAATACCTGATGCTCTGATCTGGTATGAGATACTGACCTCAGTAGATGCGATTGGTGCCAGATGTGTCCGAATTTAATAGAAGTATTTAAAGAACATGTTACAGAGATCAGCTATCAGAATTAATACAGGACGAGAAAAAGGAGCATCTCTAATAATAATCAGATAATTATTCCTACAGCAGTGATTTTGGATCTGAGCTGTATCGTAGGTCTGTAACTGTAACTGTTCGTACTCTGTAACAGAAAGAAGCAAATGCTCCATTCAACACCACCGAAGACTCAGGAATAAACACCAAGTTCGTCAACGCTGTTTATGACGCCCTGCTTCACACAGTACGTGCCGAACCCGAGGGAATCCGCAGTGAGCTGCCGTGTGTTCTGTGTTCTGTTTGTGTAATTTGAGTCGTTCTAATTCACAGCCTCCTGATACCCAGAAATCTGTGCTGAAGGGAATCATTAATAGCTTATTAAGGGAATGGAAAGGGTGAGTGCTGCTTTATTTTCACTCTCTGAACCTTTAATAGCGTGGTTTGAACCCACCGAGCTCTGTCTGTGTTCTAGGCCGCGGACGAAGGATGACCTGAGGGCGTATTTTGTACTCGTGCAGGTAATTCCTTTTTTTTTATTTTCTAATAGAATAAGGAAAAACAGAGTGTGCTGGGTTACCCCCACTTAGGCTGATCAGGGTAGAAGGGGAGGGTCTGAAGCCTGACCCGGAATTGAGCAGGTTTAGCAGAGGTAGCCCCAGTAGACAATATTAATATGTAATTAATGTGCATTTCATGTGCACCTTTTGTTTGGCCATAAAAAGTCAGGCAGAGAGGAGAAAAACTGCAGAAAATTTTTATCCTAAAGTTTAAACGTCAGAATGGGCCAGAGAGGGGAGACGAGAGAGACAGTGCAACGAAAGAAAGGTCGTGAACTCGTCGCCCTCTTTCTAAGCCCCTGTGTGTGTGTGTGTGTGTGTGTGTGTGTGTGTGTTTGGTTTTTAAATAGCATCTGGGTGCTCGTTTCGCTGTCCTGTTTTCTGTGCTCATGTTTTATACAGAATAACCCAGAGTCATGTGTTTTCAGTAACAGAGGCAATTTCCTGCCTCAGGATGGGCTATACTGCTTTAGGAGATCAGCAAGATATTGCTGAGCTAAAGCATCCATGGTTTTACAGGTCATTAACAGGACGCCACATAACAGGCAGCCTGAGTAATGTAATGCCCTCCTGGTTAGGAATCTATTCTGGTGGTTAGAAAAGCTGGACTGGTTTCATGCAAAGAGAAAATCCTGCATGATGCTCATCCATAAGATCTGAGGAATAGATCTAGCCCTCCATATTAAACCTGAGGCCATGGGTTTCTGTACGTTTTCAGTAATAGAGGTAATTTCCTGTCTTAAACTCAGGTTTTATCGGCACACACACACACACACACACACAGCCGTAGATGCATGTGGAGTGTGTGTGATGGAACTGATCTGGCTCACACTCAGACTTTGAACAGGCAGCGCTGGAGCTCCTCTCTCACCACACGGCCCATTGGCTCCAGCCATAGCTACAGTCAGACTGTACATACTCAGAGCCAAGTGTTTATCTCACACATGACCTGCATCGACTGGGTCTGGGTTCTCCAAATAAGGTCATCGGGAAATACTGACAGGAGAGACGAGAAACACACACACACACTCACACACACACACACACACATAGAGATTTGTTCCATCTCGTAAGAAAGAGATTTAGGACATTCGTAAATCCTTTGGTATGATTTGAGGAGTGTGGCTGCGCTGAAAGTTGATCGTTTAAGTTCCCTGAGGTCAGTCTGCTCCAGAATTAGATTCTGGTCCTGGTTTCGCTCAGACTGTCATTGGGGAGTCCTGATCGACTCGGGCAGAAGCAGTTACTGAGCTGAGCTGAGCCGCCAGCCCATCATGTGACTCTTTCTCTGGTCTTATTTGTGTTTTACTGTGCGGGAGGAACCGATGAGGTCATGCTGGAGGGGGATGGCTGGTTTCCACTGAAACGCCACTCTTCATGAAGGAGCCAGACTTTGTGCTCGGCTCCCGACTCAAACGTCTCTGAAGTGCTTTCCTTTGTTGCAGAACCCACAGTACAGCAGCACAGCCACATATGTCATCTACGCACACTTACTTCGGCAGATCGCGGCGCTGCCTGAAGCAGATCACCATTTCCTCATGCACTGGTTTAAGAAGTGAGTCCAAACGTTTCCTTCTGTGCAGGCTTGAGGAAGAAATCCACAAAGTTAAAGCATAACCATGTGAACCTGGGCTGTGCAGCCTTGTGTAACAGGACGTTGGATTATTAAGAGGATTATTTGTGTACTCGAAGTAAATGCAGTAGCACACACATCCCTATCGCCTCATAGTAACACAACTCTGTGTGTGTGTGTGTGTGTGTGACTGACTACGGCAACGTGTCTCCTCTCAGATTATCTCAGAAGCGTTTTAAGCAGCTGGTAGAACGCCTCCAGCTCTTCATCACCACACGGCTGTTCCCTGCCAAACCCGAGGAGCTCCCGCCCATGGCTAAGTGCTCGTGGTGGATCCCGTCTGCCACCAAAGTCCTCTCCCTGCTCAGTGAGTAGAACTCCAGAAAGAGAACAGAAAAGTCAACACTGCACCCCGTTCCAAAATCAACTCATTCACACTTCTTAAACTTTAGATGCTGCAAACAGTGTCGCTCCCTCTCCCATCATCCCCTTCTCCGATTTCTACAATCTCACACTGGACCACATCGACTTCATGGAGGATTACCAGACGTGGCAAGCTCATGGAAATTCCAACAGGTGTGGCACGAAATCACTCTGCCCAAACCCCGTTTCCCCTCTGCATGCACGGCTCTTTCACTTCACACGCCTCAGGCTTGAGCCTTTAGCTTAGAGCAGGAGCTTTCAGCACTCGCTGGAGCGGAGGAGAGTTCTTACTGATGCAGGATCAGTGTGCCCCTGTTTCTGATCCTGTAATAACCTCTATGCTGCAGGTACAAGTACCAGATAAGCTGCAGGTGGAGGGCAGGGCAGGGATCGCACTGTATATCAGGGTGACATTTTTGCATTCTCACCCCCAAATCTTTTTAATACTGCATACAATTTCCCTGTATGTTCTGGTTGTGTCATAACAAAGAGACTGTGAATTAACTATATATGGTCATTATACCGTTGCTTAAACAATGGTATATCTAATCTAATGGTGGCCTAAAACTTTTGCTCAGTACTGTAGATTCAGGACACAGACCAGTGCTGTATGGATGTGTGTTTGAACTTGTGTTTCCTCCTGAGTTTCGTCGGTCCTTTGGGTGGGCCGGACGCCCAGTCGTTTTGCATAAGACTGAGCATTTGGATATAATAAGCGTGAGTGTGAAAGGCAATTGGAAATGGCAATAACTGTTTTTCCGTGTTTTTCCTATTGCGTTTTCCGCTGACACGTGTATCCTACGAATTCCTCCTACATTAATGGTTGTATTTTCTTCTGGAACACGACACGCTTGATCCTTCTTACTTGTGGTCGGGAATGCCACCGCCGATTAGAGATCAGCCTTTTGAACCGATCCAGCCGGTCCGTTTGTGTTTGTGTTTGCGCAGGTTCTCGTTCTGCCAGTACCCGTTCATCCTGTCCACGGTGGTGAAGAAAGCCATCATCCAGAGGGACTCGGAGCAGCAGATGATCAGCATGGCCAGGGTGAGCCTTTGCTCTGTCACTATCGTTTCTCCTGCAGCTATCTTTACTGCTCAGCTGCCTGTGTGTTTAGAGGAGGTTGCTGTGGAAACCCCAGGCCTCAGAGTGTTTGGTCCTGAGGGTCTCCTGAGATTTGTGTGTGTTCTGTGGCTGTCTATACTCAAAGACTGAACTGTTTATCTAAGCTTTCAGTACGCGTAGAGTTCTCAGGGAAGCCATGTCCTTTTTTCTGCTGCCTGATCCTAATGAACGTCCTAATCACACACGAGAGGAACCTGTTTATAGGAATGATAGTTCTGTGCAGGGCGGGGCAGCGTTAGTGGGACGAAATTGTGTCCAGAACCTCTCACTCTACCTCTCACACATAACAGCAGCACGATGAAGCTTCCAGCAGATCACATCATGATTTAAACGTGGTTCCAGCACGGGAACATTAAGTGACTAAACTTTCTATTCCGGCCGCAGCAAACCCTGGTGGACAAGGTCTCTCGCAGACAGCGGGTGGATATGAGTCTGCTCTTTCTCAACATTAAAGTGAGGCGTCTGCAGCTGGTCAGTGACTCACTGGATGAGGTAATGGCATTCGCTCCAAATATGTGAGCACACAGAGCGTGGACAGCTCCTGTCTGTTCCTCTCGGTTCAGTTAGCGTTAGCTCCGAACCACCGGGAAATGTTTAGAGAGCTATAAGAATAATGCTGTGGTTTGTCTGTGCGTTATGGGCGCCGTTCAGAGCTGTACCATATTCAGTACCACTTCTTATTTTCCGAGAGAGAGAGACCGAGAGAAACAGAGGGGGCTGCTTTCAGCCAAGAGCAAGTATAGTCTGGTCTGGAAAGTTCTAAGTCTGGCTGCAGCTTAATTTGGAAAAATGGCCTCAGTATAAATGTGTTCTTGCTTTAATAGCTATCGAGAAAGAGAGCAGACCTGAAGAAAAAGCTCAAAGTGACGTTCGTCGGAGAAGCAGGCCTGGACATGGGAGGACTAACGAAGGAGTGGTTTCTTCTCCTGATTCGACAGATTTTTCACACCGACTACGGTGAGAGGTTTGAACAGCGACTTGCCGGCTGATGAAACAGATCATACACACATCAGCTGTAAGGTCAAACCCGCTGAGAGTGGGATGGGAAACCGGTGGGTACTTTGGCACCACTTACCTAAATGTTCTTGCAGACCAAGTGCACCCCATCATGGTAACGCTGTGCCATGATGGCAGTGCCCTCTTCAGCAGGATAACATGACCACAAGCTCAAGCTGTTGCCCTGGCCTCCAAATCCCCAGATTTCAATTCATCCTATGGGATGTACTTGACATAGAAGTCAGATTCACCCCACAATTTACAGGATTTAAAGGATCTGCAGCTAAAATTGGTGCCCGACATCACAGGGCACCTGCAGAGGTTTTGTAGAGTGCGGGAGGGGTGTGAGGGGGACCCATACCATTTTAGGCTGATCAGTGCATCAGCTTATCCTGAGAGTGATGTATCCATACAGGCACAAGATTTTTCTCTTTGTGGGTGTGCCAGTTATAATCATTTGGGTGGCACCTCACAGATCCAGAGACCATTGCCATTGCCTGTGTGGAGTTTGCACATGGGTTAAAACGTGAAAATAAACCCCACTCTGAGATGTGTCAATGTAACGTCAACAAAACAGCAGCAGGGCTTCTCGTTTAAACTCGCGGTACACTTACTGCCACACTCACTGTACCCGCCTGCCATGTGGGTACAGCATGTCATCTGGCTCCATGCACCGTTTCTGTCAGCGTTGTGTTGTGTCACTTTCTTTATGATATTTAACATTATGCTGAGGAGCCTGTTGGGGACGTGTGAAGCTGACGCCTCGGTGTTTTATCCACAGGCATGTTCACCTACATGAAGGACTCCCAGTGCCACTGGTTCAGCAACTGGAAGTGTGATAACTGTTCTGAGTTCAGACTGGTGGGAGCTGTATCCTTTCCTTTAGGTAGCTGTGTGTTTGGGTTCAGCCTTAAGTATCTCATAAACATTGTGCTCGTACTCGTCCGGTGTTTATTCACAGACTCCCGGTCCCGGGTTTGAGTCGGGAGGATGATCAGGGTTTTCCCATCTCAGAGTCACTGGGACTGATGAAATGCTGTGGTGGTGAGGATGGCAGAGACAGTGGCACTTAGACTCTGCCACGTCCTGGCATTTCCCTTCTGTGTGTGCGTGCGCGTGTGTGTGTGTGTGTATGCATGTGTGTGTGTGCGCGCGCGTGTGTGTGTGTGTGTGTGTGTGTGTGTGTGTGAGAGAGAGAGAGAGAGAATGTGTATGTGTGTGTCTGTGTGTCTGTGTGTGTGTGCGCTCGCGGTGTCATAATGAATGGAATAATGAATGAAAGCTCTTTTGTTTTGTCTCGTTTGGACCGACCCCGGGGTTGGATTTGTATCGTCTTGATGTTCCAGGCAGGACGAAAAATTTCCCCTCTGTCTGCTAAAAGGCAGCGTTTCACCAGCACTCCCCCTCCCCCCAAAGGCGAAGCCCTTTTTCTCTTTTTTCCACTGTTCTGTGTTTGTGTGCATATGGGCACATGGACGAGGTCGTCAGCCCCAGCTGGAAGCACTTAAGGCGCAGCCTATTGAAATGTATAATACACCTGCTGGGCGTTCTTTCCTACATCAGAGAGGGGCTGTGGCTCAGATCTTAACATGAACTCGATTATAATAACATTAATCATCATGTTTTTTATTACTGGAGGTTTAAAATTGTAAACATAATGTTCTATTGTAACTCCACCAGCACTCACTGTTCCTTTTTTATTTCTGAAAAGTAAAAATTCAAAACAAAATACTTGTCTTGTACAAAAGTTCAAGCAAAAAGGATCACCTGAAATTAAAATAAATTAGGATTCTCACTGAGAACAGGATACAAGTCTGTGAGGATGATTCATGATTGCTCCATCTGGTGTTTAAAAATGGAATTACATTATATGGCTTAATAAACATGAACAAAAAAGCCAACTGAACGATGCGTTGTTATGCCCTTAATATTTATTTATATATTTTAGCACATTCATCAAAACCTTACTCAGTCTTTAAGAAAATTTCCTAAAGATAGATGAAATTTGCTATATAATATTAGAGGTATGTTTAATAACAAACAAACAAACTAGCTGTTACACTTTATGTAATCTGGATCAATTTGGGTGCATGATAAGTAGAGATTATAAGCAGCGCTTTCACTTTTACACTGATAAAAGAAAAAATATCTCATACATAGTTAGTATCAGGCCGGGCCAAAGAGCAGAGATGAACACAGATAGAAAAGAAACAGAGCTCAGGGAACAAAGGCTAGAAGGCTGCAGACTGAAATCACATCTGTGGTGTTTAATTTGGAATAAGCAGCAACTAAATGTGAGCCATGGAAACCAGAATCTCTAAGCGATGTTTCTCCCTCTACAGCGATGGAACTGAGTCAGTGTGTTCTAATAAAATATATTTTATTTTGGTGCATCATTAGTTATAAGAATAGCATTGTTCACCAGCTGAACTGCAACTGGTTTCTTACTGGTTCTGCCTGTGATGGGCTATACTGCTTTAGGAGCTCAGTAAGATTTTTGCTGATGATTCCTCATCAGTTCTAAAGGCTTGTGCTAATGTTGGTTTGCAAACTGGCTGACACGGATATGTTTGTCGCCTTGTGTGTATAGACTCTGTGTGTGTGTGTGTGGCTGTGCACCCTTAACCCCATGCTCTCAGCTGATGGGCCTGGCCGTGTATAACAGCATCACCCTGGATATCCGATTCCCACCCTGCGTCTACAAGAAGCTGCTGACTCCTCCCATCGTGGCATGTGACCTCGATGCCCCTGTCGGCATGGCGACCCTCACTCTGGACGATCTGCATCAGGTCATGCCGGTATGTACATTAGCTGTCCCATCCTGTTCTCACGTTCGCCTGAGTATCTTTTAAAGAAATATCAGTGAACCCTAACCTTAAACTCTAACCCTAACCCCTAACTCATACCCCTAACTCTAACCCTGTATGGATTTATATATCACATCCTAACATTAGTACCCAGTGTATTAATGCTGTAACAGGAGTGTGTATGGTGTGCAAATCAGCCTGCTCTCCCTTTTGGTGAGCCAGAGATGAAACGTTCAGCCCTGGACTCGTGGCCGTTTGTGTTATAGCACCTGTGGCATTGTTGTGTTTCAGCATCAAAGGATAAAAATAATAGCAAAACACATCCTTTATTTACAGATCTAGCTCAGGATTATTCTCAGATAACCCTAGAAGTTTCAGTTTTCAGTTTATTTGCCCATATAAACTTAATGTACAATTTCATACAAGCTTTATAACATCCTGTACTAAATCTGAATGTGAGTTACATTATAAACTGCCACGCAGCTGAAGCAGCAGTCCACTAGAGGGCGCTAACAGATAAGTAATTACACAGCATTGCAGTAAGTGACTGTGACTAAAGTCCGTAAGTTCCATATTAGCTTATGGCTTTTCACGTTGGACAAATGTCGAGCACTTGATGGTTCTTTTTCATTTCCAGCAGTTTGTGCTGAGTAAGGTTTTAACTGAACCAGATGTTCCATTTTAAAGCAATCCCTGGCTCGCTGTGCACTTACATAACTGGCTGCCTCTGGGCGTTGTTTGCTCCTGCGTGTCAGACTTTTTCCACAAGCAGTGCGAAGCTGGACCCGCTCGAACTATTCAAGGTTATTTAACGAGAGAGAGAGAGAGAGAGAGAGAGAGAGAGAGAGCTACTCTGCCTCGGATTACGTCAAACATCACAGCTCACCTTTCATTTTCTCCTCTCAGCTCTTTCTTCAGTTTATTAGGAGCACAGAGGTGTTAGTTTAAATCCCGGGCCCTTGTGGATGATGGGTTTCTGCATAATAAGGCTTTTGAGCTCTAAACAGGGAATAGTGCTGTTATTTTAAAGGGCTTTGCTTAAGTATAGTTATATAACAGAAAACAAGAAAGTACGATGTTTAGTTTAATAAACGGTGCCCACATATTGGACTCTCCAAAACAGGACTCATCGGACCTGACCACCTTCTTCCATTAAGTCCGGTTCTAACACTCACGTGCCTGTTTGTGTTTTAGGATCTTGCCCATGGCCTCGAGGAGCTGCTCAGCTACGAGGGAAACGTTGAGGAGGATTTTTATACGACCTTTCAGGTGTGTGGCTCAGACACAGACACAGATAATCAGATCAATAACTCAATTAGAACAGAAAGCTCAGACTTCTACACATCTAAGATTGTGTCATGCTTAAATCAATTACAGTGGTGGGGGCAGCAAAAGCTCTAAGGTTCTGCTTCAGACCCTGCACACTAGTCCGTTACAGGGCACCCATGCAGATACCGAGAGAACATGCAAACTCCACACAGGCAGCTCCTGTGGCAGGGCTCAAACCTGTGCCTCTGGGGCGTGAGAACAGCACTAACCACCATGCCTCCCCTCAGGGTCATTGTGTCCCGGTAACATGTCACAGCATCAGCCATCTTTCCAACACTTTCTCGTTTTCTCATATGGACATATGTGACTCATGCAGTCCATGTGCTATCTGACTCTCTGCATAGTCTTTGTGGTGCTTCCTTTTAAGGCGGTTGAACAGGGTTACGCCACACATGACAATCTTATCATGTACTATATAAGGTGGTTGTTGAAACATGCTGGGTTGCCATGTCTGTGTTTTCAGTGTAAGTAATGATGTTCCTGTGGCGTATCTGGGAAGTGGTTAATCCTGTGGGTGTTCAATCAGTGACCATCTGAAATTCTGTTCTAGGTTTTTCAAGAAGAACTTGGAGTGGTGAAATCCTACACCCTGAAACCAGGTGGAGATAAGATCCCCGTCACCAACCAGAACCGAAAAGGTGTGTGAGCTCACAGTCCGTGCAGTGTCGGTGCGGTTGTGTGTTGGATATTTATTCGTGTCTCCGTGTCTCTGTACAGAGTACGTCCAGCTGTACGTTGATTTCCTGCTGAATAAGTTCATCTACAGGCAGTTTGCTGCTTTTTATCATGGCTTTCACAGTGTGTGTGCCTCCAACGCCTTGATGGTGAGTCGCACCTTCGTTTGGTAACGTGGGCAGAGGGTGAAGTCAGAAGGTCTGGGGCATTGAAGCCTCGCGGCATTATGATAATCGTCCGAGCAAAGTGAGAGCCAAACTGTTCCCAGGACACAGCTAAACATTTGGGTTAATGCAGAAAGATCTACCCAGACAAGCAGTGAGACATGGTGTGTGTATGTGTGTGTGTGTGTGTGTGTGTGAGTGTGTGAGTGTGTGTGAGAGAGAGCGCCTGCCCTCCTCTCTTGGCCGTGCTCCATGTAGGGGGGGAGGGAGGAGGGGGGGGGGTGTTTGCTCTGCCATATCCAGGCCAACAGAGAGCTCCTCCAGCGAGGCCTGTGTAATTAAATCACTGCAACGTAAAGAAAATGCCGCGCCGAGTCGAGCCGCGCCGAGGGCACTTCCATCCCTCGCATTTCAATTCGAGCCGTCACTAAGCAGCCTTTTTCATGCTGATTTTCTCTCGCTCGTGACCTGTGCCATTACTCCGTACGCGCTTCAGACCAGTTCCTGGGAGCGTTATAGCTGTTTGTGTTTCGGGTCCCGGTGCCGCTACAGATGATGAAGCTTCTGCATCTGCACGAGCCACGCGTTTAAGCATCGGGTGACCGAGTGCACGCGAATGTTCCTCTTATTCCTACCATATTTGTACTTTGGCCTGATGTTAGATGTTAGGAAGTAACTTAAGGCTGAAGCTCCTCTTTGTTTGCTCTCAGATTTTAAGAGGTTGGAAAAAAAGCTAAAATTGCACATGTGTTTATCTTGGCGAGACCTAATGTCAGGCTGAAAATTACACTTCCCAATATGGTAGAGTTTATCTGCCCAGAGAAGGCTCTTCCAAATAGGACTGGTCTCCATAGTTAACAGACATTTGTTGATTCTTTATCTAGATTATTTCATCAGCATTAAAGTTAATGCACTTTTATGGTTTACATACTGAATTTTACATACTGGGGAAAAATAATCCCAAATTTGGTACGTGTTTGCCTCTAGATGATCCACCAGCGACTTTTGGAAGGTCTCTGAACTTACTGGGCCTTTATCCAAGTTTGGTGTAGCCAGTTCCAGAGTTTAATCACTTTTATGATCTGTCAAGCCTCTCAGGGTTTTGGACCGGCACTAAACGTGGGCGTCTCTAATCAGCTGAGGGTCTGAAACGTAATAAACTCTCACATAGCTGGAGAAACTATAAAAAGATATACAAACACTTACTGAGTGAAGTGGACTGGGTTCGAGTCCCGGCAGCGCCTTCTGGCCGGTCAGGATTAAGGTGATTGCTGCTGTCCCTGTGTCAGTGTGCTCCCCAGGATGGGACCCGGACTCTCAACGACCCTGCAGGATTCAAATCCACCTTATAAAGTGTGAATAAATATGGAATTGAAGGGGAACTGTTCCCTTTGAGACCAGGTTGTTAGATCTTGTTAGGTCAGATATGCAAAGCAAAACCCTCACGTCACTGCCAAGGAGCTGCAGATGAGATTCGTTGGTGTTGCAGTTGGTTCCAGTGCTGAGTCCTGCTGGTTTATTTGTCACTTTTGGCATTGATTTTCTCTTGGATCTCTCCGCCGGGTCACGTCCCAGTCCCAGACTCCCCACAGGTCCTCATGTCTCGAATCTGCAGGTCATGGGTCTGTGGTAGCACTAGCAGACCTCAGTGACCCACGTGACATCATCTTTCATTTTAACTTTATGAAATTAAGATGAAAGGTTTTAGTCTGGCATTAACACTGCCCAGGCATCCAGAGAATATTTCTGACCTACAGTCCTGAGGATCTGTGCTGCATCGTATGACCCATCCCCACTACCCAGTGATTACCCGACCTCTCCTGGATTGTTCTGGGTTACAGTTTCTCTCCAGCAGCACTGAGCTGTAATAGTAGCTGTGGAGGCCCGGTGACAGACGAAGGCTCTCATATGGACACAGCTGTTCAGTTACAGCGTCCCGCTTGGGAGAGATATGGGGGATGGGGGTGGGGGTGGATTATGAACTCAGTATAAACTCAGGCGTAGGGTCACAGGGTGCCTCGACACACCACTACATTCATGTGGATTCAGCAGAGCACTCAGCATTCAAATGTTTTGATCTGAAGTGTTTTTGACTGTAGTGGGTTTAACCATATAAGGGTGGATCGTGGTATTTATAAATAAACAATAGATTTGATCATAGTTGATCCCGGTATTGATCTGGTATGACCTAACTGCAGTGCTGTGATTATTCGTCCAGCTGCTGAGGCCGGAGGAGGTGGAGATCCTGGTCTGTGGGAGTCCCAGTTTGGACATGAGCTCCTTACAGAGGGTCGCTCAGTACGAGGGATACAGCAAGACCGACGCCACCATCCGGTACGGCTCCTGCTTCTAATACACGCCTGGCTGAGCCCTTATGTACCCTCAGCCCCTCAGATTAGTCTAGCTGAATGTTTAGGAACTCTTAAGCCATGCATGTGTCACAGGAAGTCACTGATGTCACATGACCTTTTTTCAGACCCATAAAAACAGATAATCATTCCTTTGTTGTCGTAGTTAAGGTCTGCTTATGGAATATTTTATCTGGTGCTGCAGTGCATTCTGGGACGTCGTTATGGCCTTCCCTCTGGAGCTGCAGAAGAAGCTGCTGCATTTCACGACAGGAAGTGACCGTGTTCCGGTGGGAGGAATGGCTGACCTCAACTTCAAGATCTCCAGGATTGACGTCTCAACAGATTGGTAATTCATTACAGTGTGTGCCCCTACCTGCACCTTCCACTGCCTTCCTGTCAATAATTATCCACTCTCAGACACCCTCGGCCAGTCGTGCTATATGATGCCACCATGGTAGGAGCTAGTGAATTGATGCTGTGCCACCAGCGTGCCACCTGCAGACCCACAGCCCCAGTGAGCAGAGCTTTAGCAGCTTTAGAACTCGCTTACGTACTTTCTTTATATTTAGATTAACAGAACCAGGTGTGTGTGTGTGTGTGTGTGTGTGTGTGTGTGTGTGTGTACATGTCTTCTCACGCTGACTGCTCATTTCTGTTTTTAGGCTTCCCGTGTCTCACACTTGCTTCAACCAGATCTGCCTCCCGCCTTACAAGAGCAAGAAGGAGCTGAGGCAGAAGTTAACCATCGCCATCTCTAACGCTGAAGGGTTTGGTTTGGAGTAGTGTAACACCCTCACAGAGGAAAGTGTTCTGGAGGATTTTTGTAGTTTCTGGTTAGAGGAGCATCATAAGTCGTGTTTGGGCAGGAACACTGCACTGTGTCTATAAGCTCGATCTGTTTATCTGCTCCGTAAGGCTGGGGTGAGTGAGTGAGTGAGTGAGTGTGTTATGTGTGAGTGTAATCTGATATGAACCAGGATTTGAGTTAGAATCCAGTGCTAGAGCTGTTCCCGTTTCTCGTTCTGTATATGAAGGACCAAATGTTTGTAGTTTTATATGACAGAATATCAGCACGTGATATATACTGAATACCTGCAGCAGATTGTCAGATGACGGGGTGCTTCTACTTTATCTGACTTGAACTTTGTAATTGTTTGATTAACAGGGATGTTATGTAACGCCCCAGGCGCTGAAACTAGGCCAGGCTTAAAGTGACAGGAGATGGTGAAACAAAGGCCTGGTCAGTGTAATGAATGGAACCCGCTCCTCTTTTGTGCCTGTGTCGGACTGTTCGTTGGACCTTTTGTTCTGTATATAATTCTGAAAGTGTTGACGACCCTTTCCTGACCTCTACGGAGGGACCACTTTAGTGTTTGTGTTTGTAACTGCTGGGGTTAGAGAGGGATATACAGCGTCTCAGTGCTAGATGTTCTTGTGCTATTTACACAGCAGTTCAGAGTGGAATCGTCAGTGTGAGAAGGTGTTCAGATTAATTTATTATTATTATGATTATACAGACTGTTTTTTTCCACTTCTGGCTGATGAGAATCTGAGCATCCTGGCATTTCTCTCTAAGTGATGATGTAATACTGTACGGGGTATCCCATAAGTCCAGCGTATGCCAGCTCTGTGCCAGGGGCATGTCGTTACATGGCAGGTGACTTTGGTGTGAAACCTACTGTCACACAGTAATGAGCAAAGCCATACATGGTAGTGTCTGAAATCATTTGCTACTGTCTCCAGTTTCCTGTAAGCTAACGATGGGCATATATATGGGCATGTGGAATGTAGGCAGTGGTGATTAGGGCACCGCTTGATCCCGGAAAGAAACAGGCTGTGGTTAATTTGACCCGTGTCCCTTGCAGGGCTCTGTTTTTCCTTCCTGATATGCCATGTCTGTCTTTGACCTCTCCTGAGGACGGAGCTGTAAGTCGAGGCAGCCGAACACGTCATTCACCAGCAGATGGCGCACTTCAACCTCTGTCTTCGCTGGCACAGGACTCGGCCTTCCCTCTCTCAGACGTGGCTGGTTGTGCCACGAGGAGTCGAGTCCGGGGTCTGGTGGGCTTTTGAATCCCCTAACCTTATTATCTAACCCTGGCCTTATGGGACGCCATAATGTTCAGTACGTGCGTTGGCTTTTCTGTTTAAAGCTGCCCTGTCGTTTGTTACTCAGCCTGGGTTTAGGATGAAGATGAAGCTTTATTCGATCGTTCACTTCACGTTTATGACTGAATACAAAATGTATTTACTTTATATTTATTTGAACTTTGCTCATTCATGATGATTAAAGTTATCCTGCAGAGTTACTCCATATCTCTCAGTGGTTTTTTCTTTGAACAAGCTGAACATCTGTTGCAAAACCGAGCACACGGCGTGATGTTACACAAAGAATCCGAAGGTCGGATTAACCCGGCTGCGTCGAGATCATTTGAACTTCCCGCTGTTTTTATCGCTCTGGCTTTGTGCAGATGTTACAGACCCAGCCTGGGAATGATAAAGGTTTGTGTTTACCCACTCTCGATGCCAGGAATGTGTTTTGTGAAAAAACCAGGTCTGTTAGATTAACCACTAAATTACACTTTCCAGATTATTGTTAAAGGGTTCACAAACTTTTGCTCACAGATCACAGTCATATGAACACAGGTTTGTATCTGCAGCAGCCCCCATTCCCGAATTTAAACCAGCCTGGTACAAACTGCAGTGGTTCAGCACATAAACCACAGAGCCCAACAACACACACACACACACACATATTCGCATTCACAGTCTGGACCTGCTTGTACAGGAGCTCGGGGGACCGTGTGAGTGATGACATAACTCTGAGGTGTTCAGGGCCCAGGCTATAATTCCAGTGGGTGCTGGACGGTGAGAGTTGGATGCTGGTGCTGTAATCACTCTGACCTTTCCAGCAGTGTGTTCTCTCTTATCACCAGCCTGGCTTCATGTGCTGGCAACTGTGTCATGGAACAGAACAGATCAGCACAGATCAGACATTTGATCATCCTCGTCCATGTCAAGGTTAAATTCTGCCGGGCCGGCCATGTTTAGCTGGTAGATAAGTGGATAGTTGGCATGCCTTTGTTTCAGTCGGTGTGTGAAGTTGCCGGAGCTTTGGGTTATGAAGGACCTGATCTAGGATGTGCTGATGGACAGACGGACGGGGGCAGCTGGGCTTCTGTTAGCGTGGCAGTCAGCCTGTACTGATCATGAATGATTCCATGGTTTCACAATCATTCAGGAACCAGACTTTAGGTCATGTGTTTGCATGAAGAAACTTGCAGGATCTAAAAGCAGATGGATCTGTTGGGTTCACTGAAGTAGGGGCCTATCTGATGCACCTTTTCCACTGGTTCTGCTCATAGCCTTGGCATACTTTGTACAGCTATAAGTAATGGTTATAAAGGATAAGAAATGGACAGCAGGATGTAGGATGGACCCTCTGTAAAAAAGGCTTATGGAACATTTTTCTGCTTTTCTACCACAAATAAAGGCCAGTGAGTGCCTACGTTCATCCTTCCACCGGTAGATGGCGGACTTCTGGGGTGGGAGTAAATCCACCCTCTGTAAAGATGAAGTCATAAAATTGTACGACCCCCCCCCCTGTCCAGTTTGGACTTCTCTCTCTGTGCACCATTCCGTCCCAAAGAAGGAGGCCCATAGGTCAGCGGGTGCCCCCGCACGATTCACTGCCTTTGTGTTTGATGATGTCCTGCTCTAAATGTCTGATGCTGCTTCATGGGGCATTAGATGTCCCAGCATGCACTGCTGTATGGCCTCAATCTGTCTGGGCCAGGTGTCGGGCAGCGAGTCTTCTGTGATTTGGTGTGCAGGGGCGTGGCGTCTCAGCCTTTGGAACAGAGATTAGATTGAGCTTATTAGCGCTGAAGCTTTGCTCTGTCTTTTATCTGTGTAAGCAGTTGGCAGGCTGTGGGGGTTCGACTTACATCTCTGCGATTTGGAAAGAAACAGAAAAATGGTGCCGGCCAGTTGGCATTTTTAGCAGGGTGTTATTTGTGGGCACTGCTCAGCGCTGGCTTTGCAGGATAAATAATTTTGTGCTCGAGTCTCTGTAAGCTGAATCAGCAAGATGGAGCGAATTATGTGAAGAAAATACTAAGTTTACTAAACAGTTAAGACCAGTTTAAGAAATTTAAAAGCATTACACCTTACACTGAGACAGTAGAGGTGAGGAATAGCCTCAGACAAAAGTATCTACAAGCATGGGCACATCTTTAGCGTCCCGTTTATCCCCGCGTATCCATGGGATGATGCATGTATAACCGCCCGTGAGGAGGGTGGATCATCCACCGCTACTACAGCAGCCCCTGCCCATTCCAACGATGGACTGGCACTCCATTCGGGGTCCAAACTCGCCTGTGACCTGTGAATTTCGATATTGGCTTCACCCCCCTGGTGACCCAGACCATGATAAGTGGTCCCTTTGGAACCAGTCCACATAATCTGTGATGATAAGCAGGACCATAAATGTGACAGAGGTGCCAAAATGCAAAGCTAAATTTAGAGAAACTACAAAACCCACACACATGCCATAGCCTGCATTCTCTGAGTGCCACCATTCCAGACAGGACAGATTCTACATGCTCCCTCTGCCTCTATAATTAGAGGCTTCTATATATCAAAGCTTAGACAGTCCAGGAAAGGTCGAACGCCTCGGCACAAAGGTGTGAGGGCCACGTGAGGGGCACATGGCTCCATCACTGGTATACATGACCATCTGCCATGTAAGGTGTACCATGGCGTGAGCTGGGCGTTGTTGTAGGTTGATTATATTACTACCCTGCAAATTTCTCACACTTATTAAGTTCAGATCTGTCAATTAAATTTAATATGAAAAGATCAAATCAACCCGGGATCCCCAGGTGGCACAGCTGTCTAATATGCTCGGGGAACTGGTTTTGTGCCCTGGTGCTCTAACCCAGTGCTTCACAGCGCCCCCCACAAAGTCCTGCTATGGCAGTTTTGATGCCCCGTTCAGGGTCATGCTGTGTATGTCCAGGACAAAACAGGGCATGGTTGGTGGTTTATCCCTCCTGGTGTCGCTACTGACCGTAATGGTTTGTGCCTTGTTAAAGTGGCTGAGGTAATTATTCCTGAACATTTCTACACATCCACTATGAGAACAGACTGTTCACTGACCCTCTAATAAATCCCAGACCTTAACATGCACTCTAATAACCTGTAAGTGATCAATATGTTTTGGTTAAGCCGTGTATAAACGTAGTACAGCGCCCCGTGATGGACTGAACTCTAGCTAAACACAGATAAACCTGTAGCTGTTATTTCATCGCAGATTGTCCAGTCCATACTGAGATCTGTTTCCTGTGTTATGCTAAACATAGGCTGGCATTTATATGAGCTGGCTCATCTTCCACTGGCACAGGGCAGATCTCAGCATGGCATCAAGGGAATGGAGGGACAGAAGAATGGCATCGAAACATTCAGCAGGAGAGGAAAAGATCCTCCGACACTCACCAAAACTAGAGCTTCAGCTAATGATAGGATGACTTTATTTACCTGTGACATGCCTCTGATAGTCTGTGGAGACAGAGAGAGAGAGAATGTGTGTGTGTGAGTGTGAGTGAGTGTGTGACTGAGCGTGAGAGAGTGTGTGTGTGTGAGTGTGTGAGAGTTTGTGAGAGAGTGTGTGTGTGTGTGTGTGTGTGTGTGAGTGAGTGAGTGTGAGAGTGTGAGAGTGTGTGGGGGGGGGTTGGTCCAGTCTCAGAGTGAGTCAGTAGCTTCTGCAGAGCTGAACACTAACGCTGTGTTATGAGCAGAGCAGATCTGTTTTAGGCTCTGTGTAAGGGCCCTCAGACTCCTGTCTGTTACTAACACACACACACCCTAACGCTCTCTGCAGAGTGTGTATAAACAGAGAGGCACCCAGATAATGTCAGTCATTAAAGGCTCCTCCATCTATTGAACGTGTGACGTTTAATTACAGTTTGTTTGCTCAGTGCTTTAATCCCTTGTTTGTGCTTTTAATGAATTTGTTATTGTAAGTTAGCATAGTACAGATTTCCTACTCTAATCCATCTCTTTCTTGTGGCTCCTCCACCTCTGACGTTTTGGAAATAGCCGTAGCAAGATGAAGATGGAGTAACAGAGCTCCATTCCCAGACGAGGTTTGTTTAGAACCATGTGACAGAGCTCCGGTTAGAGGAAACACGACCAAGCTGGGTTTTATCAGGACCCTGTGTGTCAGATATGCGAGTGTGAGAGCCGTCACTTTCGACTTCTGACCCAGCCAGCTATAAACAGCCTATAGAAGTCCTGACCCTCCCACAGGAAGCCTCCCCCCATCTGCTGCTGCTGCTCAACAGTGATACAGGAAACAGGGCCTCAGAATGAAACAGAAAGGTAGAGCCACGAAACAGAAACAACATTAAACGGGTGAATGGAGAGGTGGAGGAACACAGTAATGATTGGATGATTTTAGGTGTAAGGGACGCTACGCAGGCGCAGTAGCTAAAAGCCCTAATCAACTGAGTCAGAGGTCCGAGTCTAAGGAAGCTCTTTAGTGCATATCAGTTGAATTTTCGGAGCTTCTTCTATGCCTGTAGGTCCTGAATCATAGCACCACCCTCATATTTCCGGAGCTCCATTCCTTATTTTCCTTAGATTTTATAACGTATTAAATGTGGAGGATTATGGGAGCGTCACTTCAAAGAGGAGCAATACCAACAGAATTTCTGGCTGAGGTTTTCATTTCCGTCTCTGATCTTCTGAAGATTTTCCTGACCTGCTGATCCTTATTTATTAGTTTATCTCAGGTTTCCATTCCAAACTGCTGGACTGACCTGCAGTAACCCCGAGAATAAAATCATAACATCACATTCTGTTATTGTGGAAGATCAGATTTAAGCTGTTAGTGTGATAGCGCTTTGGATCTTTAAAAGCCTTACCCTATCAAATGGGTTTCAGTTAATAAAGCTCTTCAGAATAAATAAGAGAAGATTTGCTTAAAGTAATCTGAGATTATTTCAATAGCTTTCTAAAATTGTGCTTTTATCTCTTGAATTAGTTCTGGTTTGGTTTTGAGCTGTGATTTGAATCGATTAATTACTGAATCAATGCATAAATCAATCATTTAAAAAATCGAGAACTTACAATTACTATTACTTACTTTTGCCCTACATCTCCCCTCCCTCAGGCACAGTTTTTTGTACCCGAGTGGTGCCCAAGCCTGCCAGAAGGACACAGGATTCGAACTTGGGCTACAGTAATGAAAGTGAATGCTGTGAGCTCTTGTCGGTGCTCCTGAGCCTCTCTTTATATTATCTGCTGCTGCGTAACTCCATCAACAGCTCAATCTGTTGAATATAGTGATTGTGTGGATTTTATCTTCTAACCAGAGATCTTCTGAGTGGGATTATTTTTGTAAGTTATATTATTGGATGTGTGCATCATTAGTGATCCTGCAGATCCTCTGCTGATCAGGAAACACTCTGAAGAGTCACAGCTTACAGAACCAAACAGAACGCCGATGTTTCACTAATTACATGATGTTCTGCTCTCCTCTCTGTGTAAGAGATCAGTAATGTAGCCTACAGAAAGCCGACCGGCACTGGGATTGACTTTCACTAATCCATACAGCCCTGTGTGCCCTGTGTGGGGCCACGTGTCCCAGTGGCTGGTGGATCTTCTGAGCCTGCAGAGGCTTAATTAATGAGACAGATATCCAGCGTTACGACAGCAGAACCCTCAGGCTGTTTAATCCCACAGTGTGTCCGAAATCAGCCTTTGCATAGAACACCAGCAGAGCAGAGGATACATAAACACACACACACACACACACACACACACACATTAGATCAGTAATAAGATCAAATCCATCAGTGCTTCATATAAATCTGTATATCAGAGATCTAAATGTACTATAGATCATACTACATCTGTACAGGAGCTCAGGATTTACAGATAATACTTCTTTATTCTGACCTATATTTACCTGCATGAGATAATCTCAGACTCTAGTGTGTGTGTACGTGCAGTTTAGGTATAGAGGAATGGCTGACTCACACCACACACACACACACACACACACACACACACACACACACACACACAAACCCACACACAAACCCACACACACACAATGTGGTAAGACTGGCATGAAGGCACTAGCTTATCACTTTTAACCCTTTCTGACACTTTCCTTTGTTGCATCAGAGCCTTCAGTCAGATCTCATTCTGCACAGATTAGTCATTTCCCCTGTCAGATCTACAGATTCTGTGTACGGATGGGTTAATCACTGGATGTGTGCAGCCACACACACACACACACACACAGGTTTGTCATATTTAATTAATATTTGCTCTGATGAGTAGTAAACTCCCAAACTCCAGGAGCTAAAATAAAAGTCACTTTTGACTTTTATTGTACGATCATGATTTATTTCTGACAATTAAATGCTGTAGTCATTTAGCAGCCCTGGAACGAAACCACCTCTGAAGGTCAAACGTGGAAAAGAAGAGAAGAAACGTGGAGAAGCTGTTCTGACACTACCGTACATATTTTCTCTTAAATCCATCATCATGTGAAAGGCTCAGATCAGAACCCGGGTCACTGCACCCATCCTACAGCTGATCCACACAGGCGATGAATTTCAACACATTTATCTTTTATCCTGAATGTTCCTGTTGAGAATCAGTTAAATAAAAGATTTTTATTTTGACCCTTTTCGTTATCCATTAGTGCATGTGGTTTGTTTTGGCTCTGAAACATCCTTCCTTCTTGATCTGAGACCTGTTTATCAGGAATGATCACTGATCTCACACACACACACACACACACACACACACACACACACACACACACACACACACACAGACTGAATAAATACTAATGCTAGGCTACATTGGACGGTGAGTGAACAGTCTGTTCTCATAGTGGACGTGTCGGATGATCAGCAGTAGAGACCTGGGCCACTTTAACATGGGACAAATCATTATGGTCAGAATGACCTTATGGTCTGAGCTTCTCCTAAATTGCAAGATTTGTGGGGTTCCCCCGCTCAGCACGAGTGACTATCTGCCCTCCAACCGGACACTCCCCTCTGGATCAAAGGAAGGAGGTGCTCTGGATAACGTTATGGGTCCGGACCTTCACATGGACATTAATTTGATTTGTAACAGCGACCTAAACATGGTTATGGAGCAGCTGGCTTGAATGTTGTGCCTGATTACTGTGTATCGATGTGTGTGTGTGTGTGTGTGGTATATGGAGTCATTTAGCTGTAGTACAAATGGTTACTTCTTTAAATGACGTCAGTAAGTGTTGTTACTGCGAAAGGAAGTTGTGTTAAGCGCTGACCCAAACTTCCTGCTGTAATGAGTGTAACACAGAGACAGAATCCTAAACTTAATTAATGAGCAGCTCTTAAACAAACCTCAACAGCACACCCATTTCTGTCCATTTTAATAACCAGAACAAACTCTGGCTGATTTTGTTTAGTAGATTTTAAAGTCTGAGCTTTAGAATGAACTGAAATATCATATTTACCTTAATTCCATGCAAATGCTGGGGGAAAACAATGTGTAATAAGGCTGGGGTGCCTTCACTTTATTATGACTACATGGATTAAATGTTACGTCTCACTAAATCATCAGAGAAATGGATTTTAGAAACGCAATATCCGTTCACTGCACTAGTTGGTTTGAAGTGTTGACCTCTGATGAAACCTCTAAATCCTCATTTCCTGTTTTTCTACTTAGGGAGGTTTTGGATATTTCTTGTTAATTATTCCATAATTCAATTACAGCACTGGTACTCTCTGACTCCCCCATACCCTCTTAATCCATTGGGTGGTGGGGGTCCGGGGCCCAACTGACCATCACACTGTGACACTAACAACATCTTGAATTGTGAGGAAACCTGGAGGATGAACACAGGGAAACATGCCAAACCTCACATACACAGCACCATGGCAATAATCAAACGTGGCACCTGACATCTGATAACCTGAACGCTGGTCAGCGTGTCCAGGATGTACCTGTTCCTGCACCCAGTGCAATTCGGTTAGTCCAGACCTTCCCCTAACCCCGAGTAGCAGAGGTTAAGTGGATGCTTTGCTTTGTGGTCCAATACCAACCTCAGTATGAGGTTGTTTGTAACATAACTTGCTGGAATAATGTCTTATTTAATCATACCAAGAACTCAACAGACGCCCCTCTTCATAAGAAATGTTTAGATTTTATTTCTAAAAGGAATTCATACAGTAAACAATTCTTACACAAACACTTGCCTGCAGTAGAAAACACACACACACACACACACACACACACACGTTCTCATCCTAGTCACACAACATGCATAATCCAAAGAGGCCCATTCAAACCAGATCACTTTTCCTACTGGAAGAACTGGGGTGCAAACATGAGAAAGGCTCGGTGTGATCTCACTAATGATCCACTCTTCCACATTTACATCTGGTTTATTAGACTTAACACCACTTTCTTTAACATCCAGTATCCATCATTCCATGTGTCCTTGGTCTATGGTACGACTAAACACTAATCCAAACCACAGCAGCAGAAGGTGGAGCTACAGGCAGGAGCAAAGCAAATTCAAACATACAACAGGATTTATTGCTTCAGCTCTAAAGTGGCTAATCAGATCAAACTACAAAATACAGCAACTTCAATATGAAGTGAATGTGGTTTGTACCAAATGACTCCACTTTTAACACATTTTAAAGGCCTCACAAAGTGCTACGTCCCTCAAGCCATGGGCATGCCTCCAAAAGCTGTAGCTGATCCTCCCTAAACAGTGCTTTACAGTTTAAGTCAAACTTCTACATCGATCAAGTTCACCGAAAATAATCAGATTAACCATAATCCAAGTGTCACTTAGCAAATAATGCCAATCAGAAAATCCCAAATCTGTTATTTCAGTGCTTCTACAAAAAAATATTTAGTGCAAAAAATCCAAATTTAATCATCAACTTAATTAATCATAAGTCAAAGCCAATCAAGTGTTAAAAAGTTACTTACTAAAACTAACAAGAATTTCACTTCTAAAATTCCTGAGCGTCAAATTTGGATGGTTGGGTTTATTTTTTAAATCTGAATCTGTTAACTCTATTTCTAAATGCATTACATAGCTCATTTTATTCGTTTCCCAGCTCAGAGATCTTCAGTACCTCCTCCAAACTTCACAGGACCCTCCTGGGACTTTATTGATGTACGGTGTGCCACGTGGCCTCACCAATAGGGGGTGTTGTTCTCAATGCGACCCCAGCTCTGCCACTCTGGAAAAAAGCCGCTGGAGGTCCGCGGGCTCCCAAACTGGTCAAACTCCATCTCAGGCCTCTTGCTCGGGCTCCTGCTTTCATAGGTCGATTTGTGAGCGACATGGCCGGTCCGGTCACTTTCACTGTCCACATGAGACAGCCTGTAGTTCCTACCATCATTATTATCCCAGTACGTCTGCTCGGGAGTTTTGTAGGAGATGCAGAACTCCATTAATCGTTGGGTGACGCTGACTTTGGAGGTCAATGGTGAAGAGAAGGTTGTCAGTTTCTGCACACCCTCACGTTTTTCATGGTACTCGCGGAACGTCCGGGTAGCTATTTCCAGAATCGAATGTTCACCCGGACGTTCAACAGACTTCTCAAAGCTAGCATTGCTAACCTTCACCGTCCCCGTCAGGGATTTGCGTCCTTAATCAGGCATTTTCTCCCAAACACCCAAATTCTTTCTGTGGACGGTTTCCGGAAGTCCCAGGTAAGTCTGCGCTGGCTGAGACAATCCAGAACCAAGCGCTTCTCTTCTCCACCTTTAGGCCCACAATAGCGTCCTCCAAGTCTGACAGCTCAAACTGCAGGTCTGACGGTATCAGCACATCCTCCTCAAACTCCCTGAACACATGAATCGCTGTTAACGACATGCCCTTGGAGTCGGCAAACACCACCCTTTTTTTGGCTTTGCTCTTCGGGTTCTTCCAGCCGCGGTTGTTGGCCTCCACCTTGGATTTGGAGCTTATGCATGGTCTCAGAGGTTTGTACTGCTTGACCAGGTTCCTGGACTTGTAGTCTTCATAGGAACCGATGAAGCTGCGAATTGGTGGAGAGTGAGCCAAGCAGATTCTCATGGCTACATCCATGGGCATGATGGTAGATGGCATTGGCCTGGGGTTTAAGATGTGCAGAACTCTGCCAACAGAAATCAAGCATTTGATTTTAAAGATGGCAGAGGGTTAGGATCATGTTGCATGTCTAACTTAACATAAACTGATTTTAATTGCATATTATTATACAGAGTATGGCTTCTAGAGTTATTTACATTTTTATTAACTGCCATTGAAGAGTTTTTTTTTTAATGAAACTACACAGCGAAACGTGGTTTGATTAGAAAAGTGGCAAACGGAGGCAAACTAAGGACAAGTAACGCAACAAAAGTCTAACGGATGGAACAATACAAATGCCTTAGGCGTCTAAGCAATACAAGATTTGGATCATTATAAAAATATTTAACACAGTTTATCTGGATTAGGTTCTGCAGTTCAAGCAGAGAAGCCTATAGTTTCTGAATTGACCGATAATACGACATAAGATGACGCTTGATTCTCAAATCTTGCTCAGTCAAGCTATAACTTAACTTAATTACAAGTTAATGGTAAATAATTTGATACAATCTTAATTAGGGAGAATAAAAGCATGATAAAAAAGTCACTGTACAAACTCCACACCGAAGCCCTCCAGCCCGTCAGTGACGCAGTCTTCTTACCTGGTGCAGTTCATTCGTGAACGCTGCAAAAAAAACCCTGCAAACAAAGACGAAAAGGTTTCCTTCAACCAATCAAACGTCCCAAAAATAACCAGTTCGTTTAATTTCGTCAACTTTCACGCCATGATAGGTGTTTTAGGACGGTAGTTTAGTCGTCACGCCCCCTCACAGACCAGCTGCAGTAGAAATGTCGAGCTGCTTCTCCAACTCCTTTTGGCCAGCAGAGCTCTGTGGGCTTCTCACAGCGACCAATCAGAAAGCTAAAAAGCCTAGCGCGCGACCAATCAAATTGCAGAACGGAATCGCTCGTGGGGCGGGTGTAAAGGGAAGTTAGCCAGTTAGTTCTGAGGCGATTGTGGACCTCTGCAGGACCGTTACAGAACTTCTACGCGACGTTAAGCTCTGAGACATTATAAAATCAACACGCGTGTATTACTGGAAGTCCTGGTGAGTAGTAGAGCAGGGACTGTTTTTTTTTTTACTGCTTACAGGTTCTTTAGAACATAGATCTACTTGGGTCAGAGCCCTAAGAACTTCAGGTGGAAATGGAGCAATATAAGAAACCCAACACAAAATGAGAACTTTATATGGGGGAAATTGTTGGTTTAATCGACAAACCCCCTCACAGTCCAGCTGCATCATGCCCATGGACAGGTCCCAAGAAGTTTCAGGGGAAATATCTGAGCAAAATAAGCCTCCAGAACCAAAAAAGAGCAAAGTTTATATCAGACAGAAGACCTAAACCAAAACCTAAACTGAAAAACAAGTCCATCAGTGCTTGAGAGATTACCACAAACCCTTTCTAACTCTGTGCTGTTCACTGATAAACAGTGAAAAACCCATAAAAATATATTAAAGGACTTCATCAGGGTAAAGTAGACAGTAAGATTGTCCGACTGCCTTGTGGAGGTATGAGGCTTTCTTAAGAAGAAACGCAGATAAAATGAGTTATAAAGGAAGGATTGATGGATGAATTTCCCCTGTTGAAGTCCTTTTGAGTCCTGAACAATGGGTGGTAAGGCCAGATGGATCACCCCTTCAAGTCTGGAAGGACTACCACAAACCTGTGTTTGTTTCCCCAAACGTTTCAGGTATACCTATAAAACTGTTCATTTCTGTAGATTTCGGGCTACCACAGATGGATAAGTATTACAAAATGTTCTGGACACAGTGTGGTCATGGCTCAAAGTGTTTAAGTGGAGGGAAATCAAGCAAGAGTTTGGGTTAGGGTTGGTGCATATCTCTACTACATCATATGCAATTTCAGAAAGTCGGTAAAATATAACCGTCATTTTTATACAGTCTTATGCAAAAGCTTGGCCATCTGTGGTCAATTTACATGAACAGATTTAACATGACCTCTACAGGGAGCAGACCTAAATATGACATGTTAATGTTTTTCAGAAATAAGTCAATTATATTCTAGTGGACTGTCTGAAAGGGTGAAAATTACACTTTGTGTTTAATTTTTTCAATACATTTTAGATTGTATGCTTTTTCCACATATATCCCAAGGCTAAGGTATGCAGAGTGAATATTTACTCTTGTCTGGGCTTGCTTGGTAATGTCTGTCCTATGCAATGTAAACCACTTGCTGTAAGATGATTCATTTATGAAGAATGGGTCACTTCAGATTACACACTTTCTCACCCATTACTGACTCATGCAGCCCTCATATAGTACGTGACAGGCAGCTGCAATACCAGAGAGACCAGAATTTCCCAATACAGCTGCTGATGGGTTCACCTGCACTGCAGAGTTCAGCTCTGGATGCTGTAACACACCCACTGTACACTCCCTAGCAATAAAATGGGCCAAACCCAAAATTGCAAAATATGGAAACGAGCAAGAATTAAACAAATAGATGTAGTAAGTTATGAGATAGCATTCCCTTTGATTTCCTTAAATGTTTACGTCTTAGACGTAAACATGTGCTCAGGTTTTACAGAAAGCAGAGTTAATGGAAGAAATATTGCTTAATGTGAAGCAAGATGTAAGAGTCAAGTTGGGATAAAATTTTACACCTTACTGCTATATGACTCATGAGTGGACCAGGGCTAGCAGATTGTTGCTGCAGCACCCAACTATGTAGATACTCATTTATAATGTAGTTTAATTCACACAACTCACAATCACAGCTTTAATCACGACTCCTTAAAGCACTTGTACAAAAATAAATTCAGTTTAGTGCAGCCTGACAGGAATATGGTTCGGCTTTAGCCTGAGTGCTGATCTGAAACGGAGCCGGACACACAGGACGCTCACATTTGAAAACAAGACTATTGTGTATGCGGTATGAGGTTATAAATGGCTTCCTGAGTGAAAAGACAAACAATACGGGGTGGGAGAGTGCTTCCTAAATATCAGCACGACTGAAATCCGGCGCTGACAAGTTCCTGACACCGTCGTGCTTCTGACATCAAGAGAAATGTTGAGAGGCCAGTTTATAAGGAACACCTAACCTGCACTTACACGCATTTTGTTGGTTTCTTACTGGCCGCATTATTAAATTAAAAGTATTTAGCAGACGCCGTATCCAGAGCTGAGCAGTTGAAGCTAAAGGGCCTGAACTTGCGACCTTCTGATTAGTGTTGTAGAGCCTCACTCACTGGGGGTCCATGGTCCCTCATTAGAGGAGATATTATTTAATATTAGACACTATAGTAGTAGTCCCTCAGGGTCGGGGTTCAGTTCCACTCTGGACTTGCAATGCAAGGTTGAGGGATGCACTTATGGTGACCTGTGTTGGGCTGGACATCCACAGGTTGGTCCTTGCTTTGTACCCTGTGCTACCGGTTAGGCTAAGAGAAATCTTGAATGGTGTCTTAATAAAAGCGTCAGATGGCTTGTTCAGATTCTCACTTAGTGTGTATAACTAATTCTTTATTTTCCTGTTTTTGCTTTGCTTATCCTCTATAGGGGTATCCTGGAATTCACAAGGGTTAGATGAGCATGTACCCTAACGGGGCAGGAGTCGATTACAGGGCCAACAAAGGTCGCAGTTGCTGCATCACAGGAAACCCACACTGATGTGGCGGCCAGGGTGAGACTTGAAACCAGAGTCCGGAGCTGTGAGGTGTAACAGCACTCTCCCTGCACCCTGTGCGCCCCATAACGACATATTATTATGTGTTTTAGCTCCCGCTTTGTACTGGTCAAAATGCAAAGGGTCAAGGTTCCTATTCCAGATTCAGGGTTTGCCCAGTTCACTGCAGGTATGCTCCCCTGTTTGGCCTCCCCTCCATCAGACATGTCCAAGTATGTGTATAATGTGATGCCCTTGGACCCCGTCAGATGGCAGACTGGCAGTAATGAGGCAGCGTATTTCTTGGCTGTGGTCCAACCTGAAGTCCGTATTAAATAACAACGAGTTTATCATGAACAGCCTTTCTAAAGCTTAATAACCAGAGGCTAAATGGCCAGAAAAATCCTCCCTGAGATGCTGAAGGTACAAATGCTTAAAACACTGTGTGTAACCTGTGCTCATCGGAAGGCACTATATCCGCTGTTTTTAAGCTTTACATGTCCGTGATCTGCTCACACATATCGCCTTCCATTAGAATCCAGGGTTAGTTCTGTGGATTCGGTTTTTATTGTTTAATTGTTTTATTATGTAACTAAATGTCTGTTATTTTAAATCACATGATCGGTGTGTTCGTTATGCATCACATTCTAAAACTTTAAATACTCTGTGAGCCACAATATGAAGCATTAAAAAACCCCTAGAAATGGCTTGAGGCCCAGACAGTGGAGGCGTCTTCGAAAAACTCTACAGCTGCTCCATAAATCAAAGAAAAGTGTACAGAAACACAAACACACACACACACAGACTGAACATATGGATTTATTCACATTATAACACTTAGCTTACACAGATGCCATTTACATAGAAAATGAACAGTTTTAACTTTTTTTGTTTGTGTATTTAATGCTGTTAATTAATCTCACCACCATTAACCCATTAATCTTGTTTTGCTTGCTCGTTACTGTGACTAAATAAATAGTTTCCATGTCAAAATCATCACATAGTTGTAAGAGTGGATAATACAGTACACACTTCAACAGAATAAGCAGGGTTAGGGTAAAACAGTGTTAAAATATTATTCTGTTAACATATGCATATATATGTATATACAGGGGGGCAAAAAAGTATTTAGTCAGCCACTGATTGTGCAAGTTGTCCTACTTAGAAAGATGAGAGAGGTCTGTAATTTTCATCATAGGTACACTTCAACTATGAGAGACAAAATGAGAAAAAAATCCAGCAAATCCCCATTGTAGGATTTTTAAAGATTTAATGTAATTATTGTGAAATAAGTATTTGGTCAGTAAATTTTGTTTGGACCTCAATACTTTTGTTAACATAATCTTGTTGCAATGACAGGTCAAACATTCCTATAACTCTCCCCATATTTTGCACCATCTGTACTTGGTATTTTTGGACCATTCCTCAGGCAGATCTCCTCTAGAGCAGTGATGTTTTGGGGCACACAGACTTTCAAACTCCCCTCCCCTCAACAATTTTCTATGGGGTGAAGTTCTGTGAGACTGGCAGGCCACTCCCAGGCCTTGAAATACTTTTTCAAACGGAGCCACCCTTTGTTTGCCCGAAGCAGGTGTGTTTTGGGATCATTGTCCATGGGAAAGACCCGCCCGTTCCATCTTCAATGCTTCTCACTGATGGAAGGAGGTTTTGGCTTAAAACTCATGATACAGGGCCGTTCAATTCTTCCCTTAAGACGGATCAGTCCTCCTGGGGTGGTGGGTTCCGTCTGAATAGAAACACCCCAAAGCATGATTTTTCCACCCCCATGCTTCACATATAGGTTATGTGTGCTTTGGATGCAGCTCATCATTTCTTTCTTCCTCAAGTTGAGTTTTTTTGCCAAAAACTTGATATTTTTGGTTTCATCTGACCACATGGATATCCTCTTCTTGAATCCTCCATATGCCTCTCTGGCAAACTCGACGGGCCTGTGACATGTACTGGCTTAAGCAGGGGGGCAACGCCTGGCACTGCAGGACTGGTCTCTCTTGCCGTATTGGTGTTACTGATGGTAGTCCTTGTTACTTTGGTCCGCAGCTCGTGGCAGGGGTCTTCATCAAGGTTCCTCCGTGTAGTTCTGGGATTTTTGCTCACCCGTTCTCATGATCATTTTGGGAACCCCACGGGATGAGATCTGCGTGGAGCCCCAGATCAAAGGGGAGATGCTCAATGGTCTTGTAAATGTCTTCCATTTTGCTTACAATTGCTCCACAGTTGATTTATTCACACCAACCTGCTTGCTTATTGTAGATTTCACCTCCCCAGCCTGGTGCAGGTCTCACAATTTTCTTCCTGGTTGTTCTTTTGACAGCTCTTTGGTGGTCTTGGTTGGCCAATGGTTGAGTTTGGAGTCTGACTGTTTTTGAGGCTTGTGGACGGTGTCTTTTAATACAATTAATGAGTCAAAACAGGTGCCATTAATACAGGTAACCATGGAGGACAGAGAGCGTTCTTAAAGAAGAAGTTAAAGGTTCTGTGAGAGCCGAAATCTTGGCTTGTTTGTGGGTGACCAACTACTTCTTTTTCCACCATGATTTAGAATAAAAAATTTTTTTCTCATTTTTGTTAAAGGTGTACTTATGAATGAAAATTACAGGCCTGTTTCATCTTTCTAAGTAGGGAGAACTTGCACATCATGGCTGACTAAATACTTTTGTTTGCCCCAATGTGTTATTGTATGGTATGTATATATATATATATATATATCTATATATATATATATATATATATATATATATACATCTTTACCAACACCAAACACACACACAGGCTGTGCAAAATGGAAAATAATCATTGAAATCAAGCAAATCATTGGTCATAAAATGAAGTAAGAAGAAAGAAAATGCCCCCCTGAGAGCTGAACCACTGTTTGTTTATCAGTACTCAGTGTAAATAAAAAAATTTAACTGTTTTATATAAAACTCAAAATCTTTCAGCATATCTTGTCCTGTTTTTTTGTGAATGATCAAACACTTCTGAGCCCTGGATTCCTTTGGGTCCTCTGGTCTGTGGAATGACTGGGCATGGCCTGGTTCTAGCAGACCTGTCTCCTGTTGCTTTGGCACCTCTTCAGCGTTTTCCACATAGAGGTGATTGTGCAAGCTGACCTACTAAACCTGTTGAGGTTGGACTTCGTTCAGGAACCTTCTGATCCTGTAACACCTGTTAAATTGCAACTAACTCAAACATACAGCTGGCTGCTCTGTTTGGATTTGAGATTTTTTGATGCCACTTTTTTGGCACCATGATTCTGAAGTAAATCCACAGAACAGATGAAGGGTCAGTGAGATGTGTTCAGTGTTGCACAGTCTGATATTTGCACAGCGACTGCAGGCATCAGATGGCATGTAAAAATAGAGCAGAGTAATGAAGCGCAGTGTGGCACAGATAAAACCAGCACAGATGGATATAAAATCCTTTATAAACAGGTTACATCACTTCCACTCATGTGTTAGATGGAGATGCTTAGATACTAAATATATGACTAAATCTCTTTATTTCAAAATACACATCTGTTTCTAGAAATAATACAAAATTTACTTAATCAAGCTTATTCCTGGATGCATATAGTATTTTTTGTTTATTTTAAAATACTCTAACATAGAACTTTGTAGATAATTTCTTTTACTAAAAGTGTAGTTAGTATTTTATATAAAATCCAGTAACAAGCGTGGCTACAGCTCCGATACTGCCATCTAGTGTCTCAGAACAAAACTACAACTTACAGCCTGGAAAACCTCAGTCGAAATAATAAAACAAACACTTAAATATGATACATATGCATTTTTACAAAGAGGACAACGGGTCCAGACATTTAGAGACAGAAGAATGCTCAATATATTTTCAATGCACGTGTTAAAATGTGCGAATATGACCAGGTGCCGAAACTTTTGCATTGCTTTTAACCTGCTATCAGTAAAACTACTGGAAAATAATATTCTACTCAGATCGGCACATCACTGTCAGGAAGACACCTGATTTCTAAAATCATACTTTATTCAGTTCCTAGACTTATGTATTAATATAAAAATAAGAGATTTCCAGCATCATATCCATAAATTGCATAATTCAGCACAAAAATTCAATACAAGAGTAAACTTCACAACCTTAAATATGTAGCATGCCTATCATAGGAGGTTTATAACAAATAACTCTATTATAATATTATATTTGGCCACTTAAATATAGTTATAGTTTGTAAAGGATAAAGAATGTGTTTGTCAAATTTAATAAGAGCGAGTAATTCCAGCATTATGGTGCTGCAGACAAAGTAAACAAGCATTAATGTAAATATTACAGAGTTACTGTTCGTGTTACAGTTTGGACATGACAACAAGCGCTATGAACCCTAACGCTTTACAGAGAACATCAATAACGATAACGTTAAGTGACAGGCCTTGTTGTTTGATCTGCGAGTGGAACATCATACATCTAGACTCGTCAATGCATAGACTAAGTACAAAAGATAAACTTTCAGTAAGCATCACAAGTGAGGTTACAGCATGTACTTTTTTCAAATGTGTCCAAACATTTATGATTTTTTAAATGTAGATAACACCTTTAATGTTCTACATTTATAATATAACGCTTAAAATGTACCACATATGACTGCATTATTAATTATTGCTGTATTAATCAACAATAAACAGATACAGATGCATCTTCTAACATATCCAAGGTTAAGACTGTACGGTTGTGTTTGTAGGTTATGTGCAGTTGTTGATTTTCTAAATCAGAAGGTAACACATCATCTGCAGTGATCAAACTGAAATATGACAGATTTCTGTTAAATTTAATGATCCATTTAAAAATCAGTTCCGTTCGGAGTCTGGACATTTACGTTTACATTTAATCATTTAACAGATTCTTTAATCCAGAGGGTCTTGGATCAAATAGAGTCTTACTGTGTTATACCAAACAATTCTGGGTTAAGGGCCGAACAATAGCAGATCAGTAGTGCGTAACCCTGACCTAAAAGTTATGCTTTAGTTATCCTTTAACACATAAGTGGGACTTTCAGAAACAGACCTTCAGATGAACCATCTTTGGTCCTAAACCTTATTTGTACCATTTTACCTCCAGTCCCAGTTTTGCCCTTTTAGTCATGCTATTACCGCGAGCAAAACTGGTAATGATTTGAATTTCATTTGCGATGTGTAAAAAGTTTCTCAGCTGCATCAGCTGCAAAGCTGGGACTGTGGTAGCCTAGCAGGTAACGTACTTGACTATGGACCAGGAGGTCCAGGGTTCAAATCTCTGTCAAGCTGCCACTGTTGGGTCCTTGAGCAAGACCCTTAACCCACAATTGCTTGGACTGTAAGACTGTACCAATTGTAAGTCACTCTGGATAAGGGCGTCTGCTAAATACTGTAAATGCTAAAATGCTAATGTTATTTCAAGCAGGTCATACAGACAATTCATGCAAGTCTTGACAAATCGAAAGAGTATGAGAGACACCCCCACCCCTCTGTAGTAGCAGGCCGGACTGTTTGGGAGTATGAGTCATCAAGTTCGAACCCAGCTGACCGGCACCCACTGAGGCTCCCTGTCCACTTGCTCAAGGATGTTTCTGAGCTCCACACAGGCACTGATAATGTCCTCTTTCACCAGGACTCTGTCCACTAGGTGCCCGTACTGCAGCTCCAGCTGTTCTGCTGAATGAGACATTTCTTGAAGTTCTTCCACCTTTAAATATCAACAGGGAGAGAATCAGTGAATCAGTGAATTTTCCATGGCATTTACTAATAACATGTCCAATCCATCTGTAATAACATGTATAAAGACAATTGTTTTGGGTAGTTTTAGTGTAAAATTTAGAGTTTCAGCTGTAGCAAGTCTCTAACCGTGAGATGCCTGTCATCGCCCCCCGATGGCGACATGGCTGTGCTGTGATGGTGGCAGCTCTCAGAGTGGCTCGGCTTGACAAAGATCACATAGGGCTTAAACTCTGCTGTGCGAAGGACTTTCAGAGCCTAACAAACACATGAAGATGACATTATTACAATTATCCATTACAATTAGTCTAATTAATTAATCAGACTTCAGGAAAGTCCCTTATATGCCTCTTTAGAAATCAAATTGACCACAATCTGAGGATTCTTCTGTAAACTAATCAGCCTATTAGTGTCCATACAGGATTTCTGCTATCTACATACACTGCATACACTGTGTATATATACTTCATTACTACAGTAAGGACTCGATCTGCACTATATACACATCATGTCACATTCAACATATCTCTCTGTATAGTCATTGTTTTCTTTTCTTTTTCATGTTTCTTTTTCTTTTCCTTTTATTTTTTTATTTTAGATGTAATTTCTATGTTCAGTTTTGATTTAACTATATGACAAATTCAAGACAAATTCCTTGTACTTCTTGTACTTGGCGAATAAATGATTCTGATTCTGATTAGGTCTGCCTAATAAACTAACGACTGAGTTCCCCTGAAGTAAAACCCCTCAGTTGGTGGATCAGTGCAGGTTTAATAACGTGTTCTATGTTGAAGGCCAAGTGAAGCTAATCTGCAGATGAGGCTGCCTTATGAAACCCCAAATAAAAAGAGGACTGTTTGGCAGGGCTGGGATTCGAACCCACTGACTGTATTTTGTTTTTAGAGCCTTAAGCCAGTGCCTTAGATCACTCGGTCTGTACAGCCTTGGCTTTAGACCTCAGTCTTTCCAGAGGCATGGCTTAAAATCCCCCCACTGTTAAACATTTCATACCTTCAGCACATTATGTGTAACAAGTCACTGGAATTAAAGTAGGGTTTTAATCCACGGTGCTGGCACAAGAGCTTGGGAATATTAAACAGTTTTATCTTTACTATGCTATTATTTTTCACAACTCCTGCATGATAAAGAAATAATACACTCACCTCAGGCTGAACATCCACCACGCACATTTTGGTTTTAGCCAGTACGTTCCGAATCGACTCCAGGCTTGTGCCATACTGGTTATCCTTATATTCTCCATACTCGATGAATCTAAAATGGCGGATCAAGTGGCTGAATAAATCATTTAATCACATTATTTATTGCTTATAGTATATATGGAGGTGTCCAAATGGCTGAACCCACCTGTTATTGCGAATATCTGCTTCGAAGGCCTGCTTGGATATGAAGTGGTACTCAACGCCCTCTTTCTCATGGCTCTTCCTGGGCCGAGTCGTGTCTATAAGAACACATGTACACATTAAGCTTTAGTGAGCCTTCACTACAGCACTGCTGATCTGTTTATAAACTGAAACACTAAGAAAATCACACTGGCCTTCAGTCCAGGCAGAATCTATCACCTGTAATTGCTTTTCTCACAAGGCCTGCTCTGATAAAGCACTCACGTGGCACAGCTCCTCCATAACGATGAGGGTTTTCAGCTACCACCCTTTGCTTCAGTTCACTGGTCCGAGCACCAAGAGACCCTGGAGAGTCAGTAAAACAGAACATCTTTAGCAGATGGTGATACTACAGTATGATTAAGCTCATGACCGTCTGTCTTTCTTCTCACCGATTAACACCACCAGTCTTGGTTTGTCTGAAGGCCTCTGCTGATAGCGTGTTACCTCTTCATAGGCCAGAAATTCAGATTCGTCGGACTCTACATGCCGGGAGCTTCCAGGAGAGCTTTGGCGATCTTTACGACTCAAAAGGAAACTTCTCCTAAGACTGGCTGAAAGGTGAGATGGCATGAGACATCGTGAAACAAACCTGAAATGATGTGCTCTTTGTTTAAGCTTTTGGTATCAAATCCAAATAGACCGATACTTGAGGCTCACAACATGAGGTTAACAACAATACAAAGGATGAGAATTGGAGGTTTGTGAGGATATAAGATAAACATGGGCATAGATTTGGGTAGGGATGTTAGGAGTGCTGCCCTAATATACCTCCCAAAATCTGTGCTTTTGTAAACAGGTAGGAATTAAAGAAGTTCCCCAGATCTGTTTTAATTCATATTTGCTTGCTGTTTTTTTTCCTCATACAGCGTCAGTCAAACACAACCATACACACTAACACCAGAACTGCCACTCAGAAATAATAATAAACATGGACTGGTACCTGAGTAGAACTCCCAGGAAAAGGCCTGGCCACAGCTGGGTGCAATCGCCTTACTCTTTGGAGGAACTACAACTAGTGTTAGACCAAGGTCACACATCCAGTACTGTTTTAATAGGAAAAGCACAACCCAGCAGCCATGCTACCACCGACCGTCATGTTTCAACCACAACTGTTTCCAGCTGAGCTAACATCTTCGAAACAATTTTCATCCTAACTAAAGTAGCAAAATTTCCAATCCATGGAGGCCATCACCAAAACATATAAGGCAGCCAAAGCCAGTAGGTGAGTGATGGGGTTGTTCTGGAGGAGATGTACGCTGGATGCACTGCAGCATGATCATATGGCAACACTTTTGGACCTTAATTTGCAAGAACTATGGAGCGGTGCAAGCATAAAGTCATGCTGAGCACATATCAGACTCCTCCTAAATATCAACCAGCGAGCTCTTCAAAGCAATGAAGTACAGCATTGTACACACACACACACACCTACACACACGCGTACACACGAGAAACAGCACCAAGACAGACGCAGTACGCAGCCAAAGACAAGAGCAGAGCTTGGCCTCGGTTTAGGAGAACAATGACTGTCCAGTGCACTTTACTGCCACAATGCTAAGCATCACTAATCACCAAAGCCAAATCCATCAGAAGTGTGTTATTGGAAATGTGTATTCTCACCTATTTCATCTCCACTGCCTGCACAGTCACACTCCTCTACAGATAAAGGTTGAGAAGGAAAGAGAAAGAATTAAGGAGAGAGGACTTGGAGGGAAAATCAGTTAGGATGTGGTACAAGCACAAGGGCACTATGCCGTTTAACCAGGTAGAAAAGGGTAGGAACGATGGCACGGGTAGGAAGATTTATCAGCATTCTGAAAATGACCAACAGGTAAAATGTAAATGTCAGGATTCAAGACAAAAAAAATGTAATATTAATAACATTAATCTCATTGAAAGATCTGTTTCTAAGCCCTAACTTTTTTTTTTGTTTAACCACATTTCAGCCAGATTTGGGTTTCTGTCAGGGTACATATGGCTGAAGCTAATGTTCTCATCAGTCTTTACCAGACCAATATTTGGATATCTGGTGCTCTGTGGAGTCTACATTTTTCCTCCAAACATTCCCACAATGTGCATGGTTTGGTGTAAAACAGTGGCGTTTAAATCAGACGTACGCAAGCTTCATTAGCTCCTCTACGAAGAATTACTTGGAGGTCACACACCTGAGATGGTTAAGGTTCTGAGTTTAAATAAAAGGTTGTCATTTCAAATCCAGGCTCCACTGTGCTGCCACTGTTAGGTCCTTTAGCAATTTTAAATGTCCCACGTGTTTAATTACATTGTTTATCGCATCAGTTAAGTCCATTCTTTACTGGAACTGAAATAATCACCTGCATAATGGCCTTTAGCCACCAGGGGGCTCCCCTTTCAAAAAGTTTGTTTGTTTGTTTATTTGGTTTATTGAACGTCACTATCAGCATCAGTTGCCTTTTTAGCGACACACACAAGGTTATATCTGTACACAAGTTTACATCAAAACTAGTCATGTATATACACTCAAGTCAATGTCAATTTAGCGTAATCAATTAACTTAACATGCATGTCTTTGGATTGTGGGAGGAAACTGGAGCACCCGGAGTAAACGGGAAGGACATGCAACCTCCACACAGAAAGGACCCAGGCCACTGCACCCTGGGATTGAATCCAGGACCTTCTTGTTGTGAGGCAGCGGTGCTACCCACCCAGCCACCGTGCTGCCCCTTTAAAAAAATATATATATAATTATTTAGTTTTTGAGAGATGTTTTGCTCTTGTCAGCTTTTTGTAAATAGTAGTAGCTCAAATGTGATGTTAACATATCCTGATTTAGAAAATTTGATATTTGGTTTTTGTGTATTTAGTTATTTAGTCAGTGCTCAGTTTGGAGTTTTTAGACTCCTTGTGCAGGCTGAGTATAAGATTGGGATTCACCACCCTACATCAGTCCACGGTCCATGACTTAGGTCAGTGTCGTGTTCTCAATGAGAAACATTACACTAGCAGACCACCACAGGGACCAGGGTTCAAGGCCTGGTGGTGCCGTCTGGCAGGGTTGAGCATTACACAGTTGGTTGTGCTTAAGGGAGAGAAATCTGGTTGGGAGATCATTCCCAACAGCGATTGCTACCCAGCCCTGTGATGGACTGCTTACACCTGCAAGCTAAAGACATTTTATGGATCTGGTAAATGTATATATTTAACAAATAAATTTAGTAATATATCCAGATTATATAAAGACTGTTCTTCCTAGATCACATACCTTTATCACAAGCCTGGTCATCTGTGGTAAACAGAAGGGAAAAGGGACAGTTGAAGCAGTTGAAATTGCCCAAGAACTCAAGATGGTAAACTGAACATGACCATACCAAAATGGACCCATGCCCGGGTCTTATTTGCCTTTGTTTGCTCTTTTGTGGAAAAATATGGAGGAAAACATGGCATGCATAGTCTGGGTAAAATAACAGGCGCTTGGAGACAGAGGGGGTGAGGATGGCATGGGTTAGACAGAAGGGGATTAATCTGTGAATGCTTTGTCTGATTGTGGCAGCAGCAAAGCCCTGTTTCACTCTGTACTGAGCCGGGCACACTGCTGTCGGATTAGAGGAACTGAAAAAGACCCGTACCGAGCAGCTGCTGCTCAAACCATGAATGGACACTTAGGACTGATGGTAAAGCTGTTAGTGCAGTCACAATTAGATTACTTACAGGGTGGTGCACATGGTGATTTAGGACTCTGATAAGTGCCCATTCTCATCCTATGTGCCAACCGTCTGAACGAATGATCAGGAGAGAAATTCAGAGCAAATAGCAGTCGTAAAAATTGCAGTTTGTGATGTTAACTTTGATAGTAGTTAGTCAACAGAAAAGAATTTTCCTTCCTTTGCCTACTGACCTAGACCCTAGTCCTGCCTACCCGAACCCTAAAAGCTCCTGCCCCGTCCATGTCCTACTTCTGCAACCTTGAGGCCTACAAACTTTTGCGTCATCCACATCCCACTCCTGCCATCCTGAAACCTACAAGCATCTGCCCTATCCCGATCCCATTGCTCCTATAATGAAGCCTAAAAGGTTCTGCCCAGTTCAGACCCTTGTTGTGTCACCCTGATGCCTACAAACCTCTGGCCCATACAGTTCCAACTTTTGCCTTTCTGAAGTCTACAAGCACCTGTTCCATCGACATTGCTCTCATGCCATCCTAAATCCTGCAAGTTTTGCCTCATTCAGATCTCCCTCCTGCCATCATAAAACCTATAAGCTTCTGCCCTAACAGCTGGTGATAGTCACCAGAGATTGTGTACAAGAAAGCACACCTCTGCTGAAAGTGTTTGGAGGGAATAAGTCCAGCTCGCAGGTTGCTGTCTCCTACACGTTTGGCCTGCCACCACTTGGGATCGTCCTGACTCACCACCTGCAGGACGTCACCTTGCTGGAAAGGAAGCCCCGCCTCCTGACAGGGTATGGCCTTATCATCAAATGGGATGTAGTCGAACAGAGCTCTCAGATAGACCTGACACACAAACCAGAGGAGAGATGAGTACAAGTCTGGGGTCCCAACATTCTGTAGGAATCAACAACAGAGGAACATCAGAGCTAAATTCTGCATTAAACTGGATCATAAAGAGTGATGCCATTCACCATGCTCTCCCTGTGCCCATCCTCCTCCTTCACTGCAGGGATTATCTTCAGAGTGATGGAACCCTGAGACTGAGACTGCCGTCGGAAGCAAAAATGGAGCAGAAATCAGAATCCTTCTTTCTCTTAGCACAACACCAGCAACAAATACAGAGCCCAAGTCTGACCTGTGTGTTTCAGTAAAGCTGTGTTGCAAAATAAACGCTGACATGATGCAGCATCAGTGTGCAGACTGCAAGTAGACTTACCAACATCTGACTGATCTCATCAGGCCGTTTGTGGACGATGAGGTTTCCGTTGACTTCCCTTAGCTCGTCTCCCACATGCACCAGTCCTGCAGATTCAGTATTTATTATTATTTCATTATTGATTAAAGTCATGGCAGCATCAGTGCCTGAATTCATGACAGTAGCAGGGTTATAACTGCACACTTGCTGCCCTTGCAGATTCAGTATGCTACAGTAAATGCATACCCACTCACAACATAAGCCCTGAAGAACACTCTGGAGTCAACAGGTAATGTAAAGTGCAGAAAGGCCAACATCTACATCTGCCAAAGAGAACAGCTACAGGCAAACTAAAATACAATCATAGTGATCATCTGCATGACCAAACATTTCATCCTGATCTCTGATGATGAGCAGACATGCCATGCCACGGAACGGATCAATCTGAAATTACAGGGCATATGAATAATCTGAAGGATTTGTTTTATGCTCACAATAATCCATGTGTTATATTTTGTATTAAGATATTTGATCTTATTTTGGACTGCAGGGTCTACATGGCATCATTATACAGTGTGGATTTAAGAATCGTACCATCTCACTATAATTACAGTTTGACCTTTATAAGAACGTTGCACTCTGGCCGTTCTTCAAAAAATATCATAAGTACGATTTATCTCCTCTAGCATGTTTTATGTACTGAAAAACAATGCAATGACTCTGCACCTTCTGACAATTTATCATGTATCTCTGCAGGGCATAAACAGAAGCAGATGGGCAGTGTGATGAGAAAGGAAATTGGGTTCTGGTTGGTGGGGTTGGGTAGTCACTCACCACTACGGTCGGCAGCCCCACCTCTCATGATCCTAGCAACCACGACTGCTCCAGTAACCTCGTCTGTGCGGATGGTCGCCCCCTGAACACCGAGCACTTCTAGTTATTTCTCAGTTGAACAATTTAATAAAGGTTTGCTGTGTTAACCCCTGATAGTTGTGGATAGAGGGGGCAAATCATAGGCATAGAAAACTCAGATATCAATGATTTCAGGCTTTTCACTAGCTGCCGTCCCACCTAGTATCTACTCATACCACCTCGAAGCCTAAAAGTTACTGCCTCATCCAAATCCTACTCCTACTGGTGAGGTCTAAACGCTATAGCATAATCTAGATACCATGCCTGGCATCCTGAATCCCACAAGCTCTTTCCCCATGCAGGTCTTATTCTTTTTATCCTGATGAATACAAGTTCCTGCTCTATCCACATTCCAGTCTTGGCATCCTGAAGTCTATAAGCTCCTGCCTTATCCAGATCCTCCTGCTGCCACCCTGAGGTGTACAATTTCCTGCCGTACAACCACCGACTCCTCACCCCAGATCCCTGAATGTGATCATAAGGGCTAACCGACGGGTGTGGCTTATTGAGACTCACCAGAGGCTCTTTGCTTTTCACCAGACGGACAATCTTGACCGATTCCTCCTCCAGCTCATCATCCAGGTCATCAGGCAGTGGGGGCAGAACCGGATCAAAGTTCTTCTTTGCTACTGTGTCATGCACTGATAGGACAGCCTAGTGAGACATCACACAAAATGCATGCACATGCAGGGCAATTAATCTGACATGGTGCTTGATTGTTGCCAAGGATTAGAGAGAACAAATCTTTGAACAATTAAAAAAAAGGATATGAAATCAGACTAATTAGATGGGCTTAAAATATCTTCCGGAATTTATTTATGTCACAAATGAGTGAGGAGAGCTAATTAAATCTAATCACCTCAAGATGGCTTTAGTGATGATACAGGGATGTCTGTGCTTTACCATTAAAGCCTCGGGGCTGGATGAAGGAGTCTTTGTTCTGTAACTGATTGCAGATAAATAATTGTTTGTACCTTTAGATGTGGAGCAGTCAGAAGCATGAGCAGCTCCTGTTCATCTCCTTCCAGTGGTCCATTCTGCAGCTCCTCAGCCACCTGTAAGTTACAGTCAAAACACACACCTCTAACACCAGCCCACACCAACAAGTAAGCTTTTAGTATCTGTATAACAGAGGATTAACAGCCACACTCTTACATCCTCTGCCAGGCAGGCGGCGCTGTGGAACACTGGGGCTGGACTCTGCTGTTTGTACTGTCTAAGGTGCTCGTGTATCTATAGCAAAACAAGCATTCAGTGATCAGAGCAGTTCTTACACAGACAGATAGACACATGACCTGTAAGGCTATACACACTGTCATTAGGTAGCTCAGGCTCCTCTCACTGAAAACCCCTCGAAGGAACACCAGATCTTCTTTGTGATTGGCTCCAGGGTGCAGCTGAGATGTTAGCAATGCTAGCATCTCATGTAAACCTGGGCAACAGAGCAGGAGAGCTTAACGAGAACTGTCCACAGGCAAACAAATCCAGTTCCTTCTGGACAATTTGTGTCCAATCAGTTTATCTAAGTTTCTTTTGGTAACAAGAAAATACAGCTCACAAGCTACAAAATATACTAAAAACAACATTTTTATTTTCATAGATTCATTTTGAGAATTTTGAGAGACAGAGGGAGTAGAATTACAGCATCCAATTATTGTAAGAGGTCTTAGGGTCATTAAACTGTAAAACTATGTAAAGTTCAGATTTAGATTACTGATGCGCATTTGTACCACTGGTCAAAAAAATAAAGGGAACACTTAAACAACACAATATAACTCCAAGTAATTCAAACTTCTGTGTGAAATCAAAAAACTGTCCACTTACAAAGCAACACTGATTGACAATCAATTCACATGCTGTTGTGCAAATGGAATAGACAACAGGTGAAAAATTATTGGTAATTAGCAAGAAACACTCAATAAAGGAGTGGTTCTGCAGGTGGGGACCACAGACCACTTCTCAGTACCTATGCTTTCTGGCTGATGTTTTGGTCACTTTTGAATGTTGGTGGTGCTTTCACACTCGTGGTAGCATGAGACGGACTCTACAACCCACACAAGTGGGTCAGGTAGTGCAGCTCATCCATGACGGCACATCAATGCGAGCTGTGGCAAGAAAGTTTGCTGTGTCTGTCAGCGTAGTGTCCAGAGGCTGGAGGTGCTGCCAGGAGACAGGCCAGTACACCAGGAGATGTGGAGGAGGGCAACAACCCAGCAACAGGACCGCTACCTCCACCTTTGTGCAAGGAGGAACAAGAGGAGCACTGCCAGAGCCCTGCAAAATGACCTCCAGCAGGCCACAAATGTGCATGTGTCTGCACAAACGGTTAGAACCGACTCCATGAGGATGGTATGAGGGCCCGACGTCCACAGATAGGGGTTGTGCTCACAGCCCAACACCGTGCAGGACACTTGGCATTTGCGAGAGAACACCAGAATTGGCAAATTCACCACTGGCACCCTGTGCTCTTCACAGATGAAAGCAAGTTCACACTGAGCACATGGAACAGACGTGACAGAATCTGGAGACGCCGTGGAGAGCGATCTGCTGCCTGTGACATCCTTCAGCATGACCGGTTTGGCAGTGGGTCAGTAATGGTGTGGGGTGGCATTTCTTTGGAGGGCCGCACATGTGCTCACCAGAGGTAGCCTGACTGCCATTAGGTACCGAGATGAGATCCTCAGACCCCTTGTGAGACCATATGCTGCTGCGGTTGGCCCTGGGTTCCTCCTAATACAGGACAATGCTAGACCTCATGTGGCTGGAGTGTGTCAGCAGTTCCTGCAAGATGAAGGCATTGAAGTTATGGACTGGCCCGCCCGTTCCCCAGACCTGAATCTGATTGAGCACATCTGGGACATCATGTCTCGCTCCATCCACCAACGTCACATTGCACCACAGACTGTCCAGGAGTTGGAGGATGCTTTAGTCCAGGTCTGGGAGGAGATCCCTCAGGAGACCATCCGCCACCTCATCAGGAGCATACCTAGGTGTTGTAGGGAGTTCATACAGGCACATGGTGGCCACACACAATACTGAGCCTCATTGTGAATTGTTTTAAGGACATTACATCAAAGTTGGATCAGCCTGTAGTGTGTTTTTCCACTTTAATTTTGTGTGTGACTCCAAATCCAGGCCTCCATTGGTTAATAAATTTGCTTTCCATTGATGATTTTTGTGTGATTTTGTTGTCAGCATATTCAGCTTTTTACAGAACAAAGTATTCAATGAGAATATTTCATTCATTCAGATCTAGCATGTGTTATTTGAGTGTTCCCTTTATTTTTTTGAGCAGTGTATTAGAAACTAGAGAGGAAGACCTGTGGTTTGGATCTTCAGTAGAACAGAATGCAGACGTGTTGAGGAACTATGGCATGAGGAACTAGTGGTGATGCCTGGGAGTATAAATTATTTTTTATTTTTATATTTTTTACTTTTGTGTGTGTAAAGGAATGTAGAACTCTTAAAGTGCAACTGATAACTGGCTGAAGTAAACATTAATAAAATGAATAAAAGTCTTCATTAGATGGGCAGATTATTCCTCTGGGTAGGCAGTAGCCACCCCAGCCCAGCTATAGACTCACCCCCACCTGTTGCTACACCTCTGTTAGGAACTCAGCCTAATGATCTCACAGTAATAAAGATTTTATCAGAAGTGATGGAATTACTATCATAACGAACGTACCTGTTACAGGTGAGAGGACAGGCATGGTGTTCTTGATTAAAATGCAGACCTCTCTTTCTTCAGTCTTGTTCAGAGAAAGACCTCATGTGAACTTCCTGTCATGAGGAAAGAGAAAAGCATTTTTGAAACCGAAGCTGCTCAGGTGGCACAGCAGCAGTTTGCGAGCCCACCAAGTCTTGGTGGTGCCCTCCAGCCAGATCAGGCATCACACAATCATAATCAGCCATGGTGAGGGGATGCCGGCCTGGTGGATCATTCCCCATCACTGCACTATAAACACTGGCTCTGTTGCTGTGTTCATGCTCACCTACACCCAGTGAGTTCTGGGATAGGCTCCCGACCCTCCATCATCCCTAACCAAGATCCGTGTGGTTAAAAATGTAATCACCATTTTGTCAGTATAAACACTCCACCACTGCAAACCCATGGATAAATGAGCAGTGAGAAACATAATTTCCCAAAGCTCAAACTGTTTTTATGTAGATGGAAGCCCCCTGCAAGGCAGAACTCAGACAAGTCAGAGAGCATCAGAGCTCAGCTCTACACTTCAGTGAGGGACTTCCTGGAACCGCACAATCCGACCGACAAACCTCATAGGAGTGTTCAAATGGTAGAGCACTTCTCTGGGGACATGTGCCAGGAAAATCGGGGTTAAAACATGAAAGGGGTTTATTTACTTAAGTAATTTTTGTTGTTGTTCCCAGTGTTTTTGTTTTGGGTGATGCCCATTTGGCACCACAAGGTAGTGATAGGGTAGCTTGTTGAGCTGGTATGATTGTGTTATGGAGTTTCTAAACTACATAGTTAGACTATTTCTGCATGTCCCTGTTTTCCTCGTTCTGTTCAGAAGCACCACAGGGCATTGATGGGTGACTCATGAGTGGCACAAGGTCATGCTGGGATCTTTCAGCCACCATCTGTCCCCTCCACTACCATGTAACGAGTGTAGGCTTTTGTTATTGTTTCATATGTGTGCGCCCTCACAGTGAACATAAAACCTAAAAATATAAGAATGTTTGCACCTACTTATTTTATTATTCTTTGGCTACAGTATATTGAGATGAATATAAGGACCGTAAACATATAGTAATTCATTTTGAGTGTGTATTTGTGCATTAATGTTTTTGGAAGCATATTCATAGATGTAACCAGCAGAACCTTAATGCCCACCCCTGGCAAACTGGAATATACTAGAGATACAAACACAAAGCATCAGCCATCCCAAAAATCCAGTACATGGACGAGAAAGCTTACCCAAAGACCAGCCCTGAGCTACATGATCTCCAGCTTCCTGCTCTGAGTGAGGATTCAGAAAATGAGCTGCATCATTAGGTACCTAACGGAGGCATCCCCAGACTCAGTACTCCAGCCGCCGATGGAGGCTCTCTCTGTCTCTCTCTCTGTCTCTGTCTCTCTGTCAGAAAGCATGTCCAGCCAAAACACCAAAACATAATGCAAGAGGTCTCACTAATCCCTCCTGACACTGCCAAGCAGATACTACACCCAGACATCCTAAGTACTGCCACATCTTACCTTGCGCTGCCTCACTGGGTCTGTGTACTTGTGCAGGGGGTGCTTCTTTTTCTGCTGGAAGCTCCTGATGCTTGCTATACCGGCTTCATCCACTGTAAGTGCTTCACTGACGCCTTCTCCACTGCCGTGACTCCACTCCCCCTCCCGTTTGGTCTTCCCTACATACACAGACTTTAGCTTTGCCTTTGTCGGTTTCTCGTGGTGTCACCATCCCCCACTGGTGATGTTTTCCTGCTCTGTTCAGTCTGCAGAATGGAAAGTGGATGCAATGTGCACATGTCCCTCGACTGCCCATCACCACACTCCACACCCTCTTCCTTAACCCTCCAGCTTCCAGATTAACCCTAGTTTAAGCAGATGACACTCCACGTTCCATCATCTCTGCATTACCCCAATCACACAATCAGACACATCAAGGAGAAAATGGGCTTAATCTGCGGTACCAGCTTCTGATGTTTGTTATACAGAGATTGTGGGATCAGATCTTTATTAGAGGTGCTAAGTCTTATTGTTTGAGTTTTGTGTGAATACTCATCAGGTGACATATCACTCTTATTGTATCTTGTAGTGGAAAGGCTGCTCTAAAGGCTCTGCTAGGCTGGATACCTTCCGAATCCTGCATCAATCGTCCAGCCCAGCCTGCTCATTTACTAATAGCAGCTCAGTTCATCTGAAGGTGTTAGCAACGAAGGTAAGCTGTTCCACCACACAAGATGTAACTGACATGTTAGACATGCTAAGGTAAAATTACTAAGTGGATGGAATTAGAATTTACTGACACAACACTCCCGAACCTTCATCCTCTTATAACAGCAAAGGACGCAGGGGTTTGGACCGCTTATGTGGGACAGAGAAACATGTCTCTGAAGACCAGAGTAATTAGGAGGATCTTGTAAAAGCTCTGTTTAATACATATCATGGGACAGTCAGTGCTACAGATTAATTTATTGCTGATGAGTTTGGGAATGTTGAACTAATTTTCTTGAACTTTCCTGAGGAACAGGCACAGGTTGCAGCTGTTAGGCGTCCTACCTTCTCACTGACCATAGGGGGCGGCATCGGTTTAGTTAACATCTCTTATCGCTGCGGTTTTCTTCTAGGTGGTATTGTTTTTCCGGGCTCATTAGGCTTTAACGGTAGACAGATCTCGCTTTAGGAGGTTGGTCATGTAGGGTAAAAAAGCCTGAGGTAAGCCAGGGATTAGCAGCTAGGGTTAGGGTCAGATATTTCCCCTGTTTGCTGCTCTTCCTCTGCCCCCCTTTCCCTAACTGGCTGATTGCATGTTCACGTGCGCCCGATCGCTGGCGGGATTAGGAATTAGCTTCTCTGGAAGCCAGCACTTGTCCGCGAGTGCTTGCTGAATCTGAGCGGTTGTTAGTTTCCCGATCGCTGTTCTCCCGGCCCCGGAGCGATCTGTGGGTAAAATCGCGTTGAACTAATTCCATTCTCGCTGCGCGTCGCTCTGCACTTGCGCGTTCCAGTAGGGTATGCTTATAGCGTACGCAATCAGCGTAAGTCAGCGTGCCATTGCATTAGCTTTTTCAGCGCTTGTCGGCGTGCAATTTTCGCGTCCCATTTTCTCTGGTACAGCACTCATTGCTGTTTCCCCTGCGCGCTTGCCTAGTCTCTCTTTCAACTAAGAAGCGTCCCAGCGTGATGCCCACAGGAGCCCTTAAGGATTCTTGGCACAGTATCGTTATTAGCCATGGGGTGACACGTGGTGTTGAGTGTGTGAGCTCACACATCAGCACTCTGTTCGATCCTCCGTCAATGCCTCTTTCTTGGCCAACTGAGAACCATGTGTGACTCAACTACACCTTCACTCACACATCACCATTCCCACTTCACCCCCTTTTTTCCCTTTGTGGTTCACCCTTTTCATCTGGAGCTAACTGCACATTGGGTCCTAAAGCCCCCCTGGTTTTGGTGGTTTGCCAGGCGAACTGTAACAGCAGCAGGTGAAATTGTATCTTGAACTGGTCGACTGATTACCTGAATTTGTCAGAAACCCTGAAGTGACATCCTGACCATCCATAGTTCTAGAATTCTTTATCCTCTGTTTATTAGAAAACCCAGTGAAGTCTCATTAAGGTGACAGTCATTGTTGTGTCATGATCATAGCAGCTGTAATTAAATCATTATATTTGCTATCATAAAATGTTATGAGCTGTTTGAGCAATGAAATAGGAAGTAATAAAATAATAAAATAATAATGCAGGTGATAAGCATAAACATGAAACAATTTCCCACACACACACACACACACACATATATACACAGTACTTAGCCTTTTCCCCCTGTTGTCGCCACCCCAGAAAAAGTGGTTTCTTTTCTGCTGCCCTTCCAAAAAGACCCTTCCTGATCAAGCTTCTACAGACTGTAGAAAGGTCGACTTGGCATCCTGATGAAGCTGCTACATGATTCTATTGCTAAAGTGTAAGGGGAGCTCACTCTAAATATGTATTTTATTGTTCTATGTATTTTTCTTGTTGTATTCTAATAAAGAAACTGAGAAATAATTATAATATTGTAATATACCTGTGTAATGATTATAATTAGATAATATAGGTTCATTATCCTGTTGCTAAAACTATGGGATATCTAATCTAATGGTAGTCTAAGACTTTTGCACAGTACTGAATAAATATAAATTTGAACACACAATATTGAAATATTTGTTTTTAAATGAATTTTATTGCTTGATGTATAAATTACTTTTGTCTGTGAAGTTATAAAAGCAGCGGTTGAGCATAAAATACCATTCCACAATTCCAGTATTTTGATAGATATATTACACACTTTACATCATGCTACAGAAGTGATGAATCCACTGAGCTCTTCATTATAGTAAAATACAGAACTGGATGGAAATAAAATGATAAAAACACAGAAGGTGTAGTAAAATCACTAAATTGTTCTCTTTACAGCAGGAATAATACGTGAAACAGCGACATCTGCTGGACAATAATTATAGTTTATGCTAGACGTGAAATGATTTATCTACTGACATCTTTGTTTCTTTTATTTTAAAATTCCAAAAACATACTCTCTTTCATAAAACATACCATTAAAACATTACATTCTCTATACAAGTGCCCTCATATTTTTCCAACAAACCATGCTTTGCTTTGAGAGAATAAAGAACAGTCGATATGCAAGGATGGATCCATTCAATAACGACCTGTTTCCTATTTGTATATTTATTCTGTAGCTTGTCTCATGGGACAGATGTACATAACATTAGTATCTGCGCATTCGCTCATCATCCGGATCATAGTATGGGTTCCTCGTTGGTTTGGAGACGTTATGCCCTCCCATGCCTCCATATCCATTTCTAGCAGGGCTTTGGCTCCTGTAGCCATTCATGTCATCATAGTCTCCATACTTGCCATTCTGGAACTGACAAGTCATGTGAGCATTAACAATTCAGCTGCCTAGTAACAAATATTGCACTAAATACAAAATTACACCGAATATATTAATAAACATTTAAATAAATTCATCCGTGACTCGAGTTCGAGCCCCTTGGTGCCTTCTGGCCAGGTCTGGCGTCACATAATAGATAATTGGCTGTGTCAAAGGGACGGGAGGTCAGAAGGATCAGCATCCCCCAGCTTTGTAACAGCAGCCTCCCCTTAATGATAGACTGGCCCCCGTGGCTCCATAAAATAGAAATAAAAAAATCTAATCTTTATGCACCAGTTTTAAATTCTAGAGTCTAACAATGTGTCATGAAGGCTAGGACTAGTAAAATATTTGTCTTTTAAAATGTCCTCTTGGGACCAAGGAAAAAACGTCAGTATAGTTGTATAAATGTTAAGTGTTTGGAGTCATATTAAAATTAAATCAGTTATAAATGGATTTTAGTTTAGACACTTGGTTCATTAGGCTTCAGATAACTCGGTAAATAGTTTTTGTGATTAAATCTGGAGCACATGGACACATGACCAGCCTTCAGACAGCGTTCTTACCCCTCGGTTGTCTGTATGATCTCTGGTCACCAAGGCTCTTGTGCTTCCACTGTCAGTCATCTCCAGATTAGCTGATTGCCAGCCAGAGTTAGCATTAGCACGTGGAATCTTGGGAATTCCTGATGGTTTGTGGAACTCCAGGTCACCGTTTGGAGCATTTTTACTTGAAGACTTGGTGGAATTCTTTGGCTTTCTACAAAGGCAAACGCAGTTTCATATTTTCACATGAACTCTGGGACTGTAACATGCTGTCTAAACTCATATCACATAAAAATATGATGCAAGTAATTATTTAGCACATAATACTTTCTAATGCATAATGTATTTATGTTTAGGACACAAAATATATAATAACCCCTCTCCCCTTTTCCCCAATTTAGTCCTTCATAATTCTCCAGTTTGTTGACGTTCTCGATCCCTGCACTGACAGAGGAGGCTCAGAGGCCAGTGATTGGCTCCATACAGTTTGTGGTCGCCAACCACCAGGCAGCAAACCTCTATGGAATGAATCTTAATGGGGGAACAAGATAAGCCTTCCACATCCATCTGCCATTTCCCCAGCACTTTGAGACAGTTACAGTGGCAGCAGCAGGGAGATGATCCTATGTACTTCCTCCATCCGTTAGGGGAGGATTTATGTTTTGTGTGGCAACTGGGCAGGCTGGAGGAACTGCTGTGACATCCTGTAGGGTGTGTCAGTCTGTAACAGGACATTCACTAACACCGATGGGCAATTTGGAGTAGCCAAACCACTTAGCAGAATGTTTTTGGATACAGAGTACAGTTAAAGAAACATTGAATTATATTGAAACAACACTGACCTTGTAGACACAACTATTGTGGCAATAAAAGTGCTGATAAACAGAGCACCCAAAATGCAGGCGACCACAGTCAGGATCAAGAGATAAGCTGAAACAACAAGAGGTAAAAGATCTGGTAACAGTGCATAAGTAGAGGTACCCCTGCTCCAACTACACATTCTCACACAAAATGAAAAGGATCTTAACACAACCTCTGCACAAAGCAAACTGTCTGCATGTGACATGCAATTAATTTGAATACATACATTTTATAACATATAGGGAAGAAAAGTGTTTATAAAAACTTGGCCACCTTTCCAGATCAGGTGTCAGATTTGACTTTCAGAAACAGGTCATATGCAAGTTTGCTCCCTGCAGAAGTTGTGAAGAAAAGACTGTAGTTTTGGTCATTAGATATTGATGGCCCTCTTTTATTAGCTTTTTATGAACTTACGGTCTTTACAGTTGAAACCAGTATATCCAAAGGAACATCTTAAAACAAAACAAAATGTGTTACATGTTGCATAAATAACCTTCATAATATAATAATAATACTAATACAGACAGGCACTTACTCTGTACATTTTTCCTCTGAATCCCCTGCCGATTTCCCATTGATACAGGCTGCAAAAAGCTTCAGGTGAGTGAAAGCTCTGCTGTAATGTTCAGATTTAAATCTATGCTTTATAAATAATGTTACTTACGAATGCACGCCTTATCTGTTACTGATGATTTTACAAATCCATCCTTGCAAGTGCAGTTACCTGTCCCTCCGTTTTCTGTACAATTTGTGCTTTTTATATCACAGAATCCACTAACACACAAGTCCTTTTCTAAAGAGAGACAACATGTGAGTCCTAAACAACACTTCCATAAGCGAGAGAAAATATTGTACTGTACAGGAAGCAAAGGAATCCATTCAGCAAGGTTAGTCTGAACTGAAAAGAAGAACGACATACTCTCAACCGTAGCTCCCTCCAGAATGCTGTTTGGTGGTGCACTTTCTACTGCATCCGTTATGGTCTGCGTTATGTCCTCTGCTGTGATGTCAGAGTCAAGGTCGTAGAAATTGTGCACATCTGCTATCACACTGCCCTTTCTGGAAAAGTAGGAAAAGTCAAATTAATCTCATTGTTCAGTAAAATCAAACTGATTTAATCTCATAGTGCTGTAATCTAATGACTCATTGTTGTAAGTTATAGAATGTGAGAAAGGATCAGCTCAGATCTGTAAATGCAGTTCTTGTGATCATAACACAGTTACACACAGGAATAAAACTCACCTCAGACTCAAAACTGTGGACCCAAGGTAACCTTTACCATCTATATCAAGCACAGTTCTCAGCTGTATGAGTTTGGAGAAAAGAGATTAAATTAAATTAAGAATTTTATTTCTTAGACACAGTCTCCAGGAACATGGTACATTCAGATAACGGGGTTTGACTGCACTTATAAGTATCCTGTCACTCAACCACTGCTTCTAAATAAATTCACACTGGTCAAGTTCAGCAGCCTGTAAATCATTTCAAAGATCTTTCCTTTAAATATTTTGCCTTTTGTTATGTTGCCTTCCTTTGGTCTTGACAAGGGTGGTCTTTTACTACAATCCTACTTCATAACAGGAGTTTGTACAGCAGGGTTTGAGTGTAGTTTAGTAACTCTTTTCATGTCATTTGCTTTACAGAGAATTTTGCACAGCACTGTGTGTCATATTTAAGTTTATTCCCCATAGACTTGTATTAACTTCTCATTTAGAAACTCAACACATCATGTGACCATAAAATATTCTTGACTCAACAAATAAATGGGAAGAAACTTTAACCTCTTACCTCCACAAGAATAGCAAGTGCTGTTTCCTGGAAATCTTTTGAAGTTTTGTCTGCCATTGATTCAGTGTAGTCCTTTATCAGTTTTAAGTCGGCAGGGAAAGTCCTTGCTGTAATCAAATGGCAGTACCAGAGCTGCGGTCAGGAATATAAATTACAACAGTGATCATGAATTCAGTAAACGCAGCAGCTCAGACATACCTGAAGAACAGACTTTCGTGGTTTCATCATAGACCAGTCCTGGTATACACACACATGTGTACGTTTCTGCCGAGAGCTCCTGACAGGTACTGCCTGAAGGACAGGGGTTTGAAGCACAGGGACCTGCCGAATACAGCAACAGTGAGAAAAACATTCCTCCAGCAGTTGTTAAGGCTTAGAGCAGAAATAGATGATAAAATTCATTTTATTGTCTTTGTACAAGTACAGTGAAATGTTACAACTCTCAGTAGATCAGTTTCAAAACAGAGACACATGAGTGAGACGTTTACCATTAAACCCTGGATCAGGCATTAGAAGAAAGTTGTTGCTTAGTTCCTTTGATAAACAAAATTAGCAAAATACAGCACTCTGTCCTGTGGTTATCAGGACAGAGTGCTGTATGAAGTAATGTGAAAGTTTGGGCTCCTCCAGTCAGGTGACATGTTTCGTTAACGCAGCCTCTGGAGCATCATAAATCTAAAACATTTCTCTACGTTTGAATGTGCCTTTAACAAGCCAGTTGAGTAATGGATTATCTGGATGGATTTGCGTTTAGCATGTATACATTGAAAATACCAGAAAACAGCATTTCAATTGAAAAACGGAGTGCCAAAGCTTTTGTTACAGGATGCCTGCCTTCAGCTATAACCCATACCAGATATCTAACTTATTCATCAACCTCAATAGTCATTAAATCTTACGGATGACTAATGTACATGTACAGGTAAAATTTCAACATACAGTCAGAATGAATATTCACATCACGTCATTTAAGCATGCCCCTGACAGGACGCCAGATCCCCCGACTGACCACCCCTCCCTTAGACCCAGCCAATCTTGACCGAATGTGGCACCTGACCTGGCCTAAAGGCATCAACAGGACTCAAACCCAGGTCACTGTGGTGGGAAAGCATGTTAGACTGCAGCACCACCCGAGTACCACATTCCCAGTTCTGGCTTCACGCTAGAGAGAACACGGAGAGAGAGCGCGCTGACCATAGACGCGAGGATTGAGAGAATCTGGCAACCCAGACTCCTTAGCGCCGATTCAGGGCGCACGCTGTTTTGTAGCTGTTTGCAGTTTATTACTTTTTAACTATTTTAATTCCCGATCGTATTTGTATCGTATATATAGTACTTTTTACGACATCTTAATTTCCTTCTATTACCGGCGGATTATATTTTTCGCTGCTAATTGTTATTTAGTAACTTTACAGATATACCGGCGTGTGTTTGCAGTAATTAGCCATTAGCTAATTACCAGAGTTGCGTCTTTTCGGCCACATATTTTGCTATAGTGTGTTTTTATTACTTTTTACAGACTTTTCCCACCTTCTTTTTTCTGAGACGTTTTTTGTGACGTTTTGTATTAACTTTCCATCGACTTTCCTTTAACCAAGAATTGCAGGGGTCAGGCAGCAGACAGACCGGCTTAACCAACTGTCTGCTGGTAGCCATGCACCTTCACCCAGAACTCACGTTACTGAAACTGTGTCTGTTACCCGCGTCTGTCCTAAACATAAACGCACTAAAAAAAAGTCTGTTTAAAAACCTCATTAGTATAAACACAGATAGCTCCCATAGAAATAACAACCTTAAACTAAGGCTAGGATTACGTAACATTAGATCACTTACAAACAAAGCCCAGATGAAATGAACTGATCACTGATAAACGCTTATACGCTCTCAGCCCCGCCCCGCCCCAGCCAATCAGCCATGCAGGTAGGCTCAGCCTGGCCCGCCCACTCAGCGCTCTCCTCCGTTACTTATTGTTTTTATTTTGTTTAAAGCCGTAACTGCACTGAAGGGAAGAAATTCCTTATTCTTTATATTATTTTCTTGTATTGTTCGATTTGAAAAAAATAACAAGTTTGAAACTGTTTACAGTATTTGTTGTGGTGTGTTAATTTTTCTGTATTGTGGTTTGTCAGCTCTCTACCCTCAAAAGATTTTAATTAGCTTTAAGTTATATTTTTTACACTCTTTATTTAAGAAAAACATAGAGAAGTGCACTGAAGGGAAGAAATTCCTTATTTTTGTATTATTTTATTGTATTTTTCGACTTCAAAAACACATAACCAAAGGTAAGGGATGAAGTTAAAATAACCAACAGTGACTCTATAATACTAGGTATCACTTCTTTAAGTAAACGTATAGGAATTGGATCTAATAAACATGTTGATGACGAGCTGATCAGTGCGGATAGTTCAGTATTAGTAATTGGGGTAAAAGATTCTAATCTTGATTTACAGCTAATTGAACAGCTCTGCAGTTACCTCCAAAGGAATGGTATTTATGAAACATTTCAGTCTGGCTTCAGGCCCCATCATAGTACTGAATCAGCATTAATTAGGGTACTAAATGACTTGTTAATGTCCTCAGATAAGGGATGTGTTTCTATTCTTGTTCTGTTAGATTTAAGTGCAGCATTTGACACCATAGATCATGATGTTTTACTAAACAGACTAGAAAATACTGTAGGAATTAAGGGATTAGCACTTTCTTGGTTTAAATCCTACTTAACCGACCGGTACCAGTTTGTTCATGTAAATAATCTAAGGTCTAAGCTCTCAAAAAGTGAAGTATGGTGTGCCTCAGGGGTCAGTGCTTGGCCCGCTTTTATTCTCTATGTACATGCTGCCACTAGGCTCCAGTTTATTCGTAAAACATGGCATTAGTTTCCACTGCAATGCAGATGATACAGGTGCAGCTGTACATATCGGCCAAAACAAATGACAGCCTTACAATCAACAAAATTGAGGACTGTGTAAAAGGAAAGAAAAGATTGGGATGTCATTTAATTTTCTCTTACTTAACTCTAAAAAAAACACGATAAAACTGAGGTTCTATTAGTGGGGACCCAAGGCTGTGAGAGACAGGGTTGGGCTACATCTATCCTAAATCTAGATGGCTGTTCAGTATTGCCCAGTCCGTCTGTAAAAAACTTAGGTGTCATATTTGATTCAGATCTCTCCTTTGATGTGCACCTTAGCAGCATTCACTCAATTGCTTTGCTTTCTTTCAATTACATAATATCGCTAAACATAGAAATATCCTCTCTTTTAATGATGTAGAGAAACTGGTTCATGCGTTTATAACCTCAAGGTTGGATTACTGTAACGCTTTACTTACTGGATGCTCTAGTAAATCTATAAATAAATCTCAATTAGTTCAGAATGCAGCCGCCCGAGTGCTAACTCGAACTAGAAAATGTGATCATATCACTCCTGTTCTATCATCACTACCCTGGCTACCAGTCAAATTCCGCATTGATTACAAAATACTTCTTATAACTTATAGAGCTCTACATGGCCTGGCCCCACATTATCTGAGTGAACTTTTATAGTTTTACAATCCAGCTCGTCTACTTCGTTTGCAGGGTGCAGGACTTCTTTTAGTTCCTAGAATTAAAAAAGTCACAGCAGGGGGAAAGGCTTTCTCATACATGACCCCCCAACTATGGAATAAACTTCCCTCTTTAGTTCGAGACTCAGACACTCTCCAAAATTTTAAGTCTAGGCTAAAAATACTTATTTACGCAGGCTTTTGACTAGATTTAGACCGGGATGCATGGCTTGGGTCACTGGGGTCTGGAGTCATGTCTGGCCTGCCTGCGTTATCCGTTAGCCAGGAGTGTCGGGTGGGTGGTCTGGCTGTACTGGGCTTCGGTCCTCATGATCTTGACTCGTACATCCTTGCCTTAGACTAAGGGCAGAGCTGGGGGTTCATAGTCAAAGAGCCTTATGGTGATCAGAGACATTGGGTTGCCAATGTCTCATGTGATCCCTCTTGGCTGTGTTACCTTCCAGTTCTCCTCTTTCTAGCTATGCTGCTATAGCTAATGCTACTGGGGTCTCATGCTACACGTGGCATCAGTGATTGTTAATAGACACTGTGCTTTTAATCAATAACTGACTACATATTCTGTTTTTTTTTCCGAGCTGTGTTCCGGTACCAATTCCTTCCCTGCAGCTTCACTCAAGTTGTTTCCGTCATCAGCTCCAGTCCCACCATACCCGGGCCAGCAGAAGGCACTAACCCTCTCCCTCCTCTGGTTATCTGAGGACGAAGTGCCGCCAACTACTTTCCTGCTTAGACTCACTATCCTGGAGTGACTCTGTGTATCGGACTACTTAATGCCGATGTGCATATTTTACATTTTATTTTAACTATGACTCCATGACTTATTAGTTTAGATAAGTTAGTTTCATTCTTAGATTTATCATCTACACCGCCCAAGGAGGTCGGGTCCCTCTTGAGTCTTGGTCCTCCCAAGGTTTCTTCCTCATAACACATTGAGGCTTGCTCAATTTGGGATTGGACGTAGATATTAGGAGATAATCTAAAATTGTAAAGTTGCTTTGAGACAATGCTCTATTGTAAAAAGCGCTATATAAATAAATCTGACTTGACTTGACTTGACTTGACTTGACTAGAGGCAGCCAGATTTTAAAATTTGTGTCCTAATAAGTTCTCAGGACCTTTGGACAAGAAACAGCATCAGGCGTATAAAACATCACCGCTAAACATCCTGGTGATGTAAAATAACTTGAAATTAAAGATTGGGTTTCTGTCATTTTTAACATTCGGTAATTACAACTGGCCAGAAAGAAAATCTGTGCATAAAAAATAAAAAGCTGTTATATCTGTGTAGCAGGTTGAATTATAAATGCCTAGATTTACTTTGTCCAATATTACACAACGTTTTGCAGAAACATTAAATTGCATCCTTGATTTTGACCCTCAATCTTGACATGCTGAAAACATAAATGGTTTTATTAATATGAAAAAGTGGTGACCTGCTAGTAAATCAATAAGATTTATGTTTACAGATACCAAAATTTTTTATTGAAACTTAGTGGCTCAAGCTGATATACCTGGTTTAGCAGTAGTAGTAGGTGCACCAGTGGTTGTAGTAGCGGCTTCACCAGCAGTTGTAGTAGTGGCTTCACCAGCAGTTGTAGTAGTGGCATCACCAGCAGTTGTAGTAGTGGCTTCACCAGCAGTTGTAGTAGTGGCTTCACCAGCGGTTGTAGTAGTGGCTTCACCAGCGGTTGTAGTAGTGGCATCACCAGCAGTTGTAGTAGTGGCATCACCAGCGGTTGTAGTAGTGGCTTCACCAGCGGTTGTAGTAGTGGCTTCACCAGCGGTTGTAGTAGTGGCTTCACCAGCGGTTGTAGTAGTGGCATCACCAGCGGTTGTAGTAGTGGCTTCACCAGCGGTTGTAGTAGTGGCTTCACCAGCGGTTGTAGTAGTGGCTTCACCAGCGGTTGTAGTAGTGGCATCACCAGCGGTTGTGGTAGTGGGTAGTAGTGGCATCACCAGCGGTTGTGGTAGTGGCATCACCAGCGGTTGTAGTAGTGGCATCACCAGCGGTTGTAGTAGTGGGTGCATCTACGGTTGTAGTAGTGGCATCACCAGCGGTTGTGGTAGTGGGTGCATCTACGGTTGTTGTAGTGGCATCACCAGCGGTTGTGGTAGTGGGTGCATCTACGGTTGTAGTAGTGGGTGCATCTACGGTTGTAGTAGTGGCATCAGCAGCGGTTGTAGTAGTGGTTTGACCAGTGCCTGTAATTAAAAATGAATCAGTGTTTGTAGTAATAGTAGTTGAACTACTGCCTCCAACAGATCCTGTAATAAGCATGATATCAGTATATAATGTTCTTAATATAAATGTATGGAATATCTATATAGCCAAACAGTGGCAGTAAGCTGGGTTGTACGAAATACCTCAGAGGCTTCTATTTCTATTTCAATATATGACACATTCAGAGACGGAACCTCGTCACTTACTAAAAATGTATTTAAATGGACCTTAACAATGTATTCAGTGGAACTGGACTGAGAACTGTTAGCCAAAGTTTATTGACCAATATCACCTGTGACCAACCTCACAGTCATGTTCCAAAATCTGGTAAAAGCCATCTCAGAAGACTTGTAGTAGTAAAGAGGTGACAAATCTATTATGAATAGCTACATTTTATGATGTAATGTTTTGGTGTTCACAAACATTTGGCTGTATTGTCCAAGTGTGGTGTTGACAGTTTACATCTTCATAAAATTATGTCTACAGGTAAATATTATGTATTTTTTTTAATCAAGTTTGACGAAGTAAAGTGGTTTACAATTTACTCTATTAAATTTACTCTATAAATCTGACCTAAACATCATGTTTTCACACAAGTCCTAAATTTAGATAAAGTGAACATAATTAAACACAAGAGCTAAAAATATTATACTTGGTAATTTATTTATTGATGATAACGATCCAATATTACATATCTACCAAAACATGAACTTTATTCTTCTGTAAGCATTCTTTGGTAGAACGACTTGTGTGCTTGCTTGTGTGCTTGGGTCGTTGTCTTGCTGCATGACCCACCTTCTCTTGAGATTCAGTTCAATGTTATGTTAAATCATCGTTAAACTGTTCCTCTGTTGAAGCAATAACAAAGCCAAAGTTTTTTTTAACTCTGCGCAATCAAATGAAATCTCCCCAATAGCGCAGATTTGACTGTGGTAGATGTTCCAGTCCACCGTCGGCCTCAATTGGGGCAACTGTCTTGCTGTCAGAATTTCTGCATAAACTAATGAGTGAGTTTATTATTTTGGGAGATTTGAACTGGGACTGGCTGTCTACATCATCATCTCATGCTTTAAGAGACTTGTGTGACGCGTTACACTTGACGCAACTAATATGTCCGCCCACACGACTCAACCATAAACAAATGGACAAGTCAAGTTTAATTGATGTTGTTCTTACTAATGCTCCATGTAAGTGCTCAGCTGCTGGAACGTTTTGTAATGATGTCAGCGATCACTGTATGGTTGCCTGTGTTCGGAATTGCAAGCTTCCAAAAACTAAACCACGGTTTATTTTTATAAGAAATTATAAATGTTTAATGAGCAGGCTTTTCTTCATGATATTTACCATAGTGATTTCAACTGTGTTTCTGATATGGATGATGATGAGTTGGCTTGGGATTTTAAAAAAAAATTTACTAACAAACACGCACCTCTTCGAAAGTACAGAGTGAGAGGTAGAGATAACCCCTGGTTTAATGATACGATTGCATCTGCGATTAGGGAACGTAATCATGCTTGGGCAAAAGCTAAACGAAATGACACTGAAAAAAAACTGGCTAGATTATAGAATTTTAAGAAATAAGTGTACTAAATTAATAAAAAATATAAAAAGTGAGCATTACTTGAATTTGATAAATGAAAATCTAAATGACCCCAAACGGTTTTGGAAATTAGTAAAATCTTCAGGTGATGTTCCACCATTATCTATTCCCGAAGTCTTAAAAATGTATCAATGTGAAGTAAGGGGTAAACAAAATATAGTAGATGTATTTAATAAACATTTTATCAAGGCAGGAGTACTGACACAGACCTGTCTTTTGGACAGCACTAAGGCTATATTTGCTGGCTGCCCCATACATTCAAAGAATTAAAATTTTTCTGTTATATCTGTTTCTGAAACACGTAAAGCGCTGTTAAGCCTGGATTGTAAAAAGTCTGCTGGTGCAGATCAGAAAGAACCTTTCTTTTGAAAAACTGCAGCAGACTTGATAGCAGGACCTATCACCTCTATTTTTAACCTTAGTTTAGTGGATCTATTCCTAGTTCTTGGAAATCAGCATTTGTTTTTCCACTGCTGAAAGGAGGTGATCGTTTTATTTTAGACAATTATCGTGCGATTTCTAAATTATCTGTTATGGCCAAGTTATTTGAATCTCTTATAAATGAGCAATTAAAAGCCTTTCTAACTGATAATTGTATTTTGAGCCCCACACAGTCTTTAGACAAGGACGTAGCACTATTATGGCGGTAATTTCTGTTACAAATGGCATTATTACTGCCATAGATAACAAAAGGTCATGTGCTGCATTATTTATTGATCTCTCTAAAGCATTTGATACCGTTGACCACAGTCTTCTTTTACAAAGATTGCAAAACATAGGTTTTAGTAATACAGTATTAAAGTGGTTTTCAAATTATTTGATTGGTAAAACACAATGCGCATCTATAGATAAATATAACTCTATCCCACTTACAGTAGAAATGGGTGTTCCCCAAGGATCAGTTTTGGGACCCATTTTATTCATTAACTCATCATAGCAGTTTATATGAAATGGTGCAATGGACTTCACTCTCTTTGAGAAGGAAATGCCATATTTTGATCTTTATTGCAAAAGCACTAATGGGTAAATTGCCTTTTTATATTAGAAGTCTATTGACATTCCATGCAACTGCTTATTGTACACGTTCTGTAGGAAAAATTCTCTTAATTATCCGACGAGTACGTACAGAATTTGGTAAAACATATTTTTCATCGTATGCACTTTATATATGTGTAACCCCTCCCTAAAGGCACCTAATAAAATTTAGGGGGCGTACATCTCAAGTGTTTAGTAAAGCGGTGCCTCCAAAAAAAATGTGTACAATTGTTACCTGGACAATACTTATTCAGTGACTCAATTTATGCCCTTAAATGAACAAACAACCATTATTCTCTTGAAAAAAAAAATGCTGGAGCTGTTTATTCTAAATCAAAATGGTTTAAATAAAATAAAAGAAACAAAGTCACAAATTAGACCTCAGTGATTCTCAAATATTCTTTAAAATGCTCTAAATTCTCTGTAAGAACTCAGCCACTCGTATGGCTTAATGCCAATAAAGAGAATAAATGTTTAAACATGAAAAAAAAACAACATTCAACATTTATCCAATCCCCTTAGCAAAATTAAACGATAGTTCAAATTGTATGGAGCCAGTGTGTGTGTCTCAGGTTCTGATGCACATACGTGAATCCTAGGGTTGCCAACCGTCCCGTATTGTCCGGGACATCACGATTTATGGGTCGGGACAGCTCCAGTCCCGTATTCCAGTCACAGCCTCATTGGCCAATAACAAAACTGATACAAACTCCCGGGTGTAGTAGCTACGTTAGGGATAGACCTGTGTGTGTGTGTGTGTGTGTGTGTGTGTGTGTGTGTGTGTGTGCTGTGGGCGGAGCCTCATGCTGTCAGAATGAGCAGTGATCCTGTAAAGAATAAAAGACTTTGCAGCTATAAAATAGAGCGGGAAGCCAAAAGGCCAACCGCAGTAAACTTTGCTTGCGGTTAGCGATTCGGAGCTTTTTTCGTCTCCCATTCCGTGATGAAGTCACTTTAAACTGTGTTTAATGCTACATTTGGCTCGTCCTGATTTGTGAATTCAGATGACGTCATCATCTAAAGTGAAATCATTCGGCATTACATTATAGGGCTTTATTTTCAAAGCTTATAACTTCTGAGGGTGACCATTAGATTCCTGACACCTGCAGTGAGGTGACCAGGCTGATTTGAGAAACTTTTCAGTCTTAATTCTGTCTGTATGTGGCTTGTATAAACAGTGAGGACGGAAAATGATAACACGCGAAATAATTAAGCCTTTAATTTAACTCCCCATAAACCGTCCAAGCAGGCCGAAAAACTGATCATACAGGCCGTTTCTCAATACCAAGTACGCGAAGTACGGACTTGTGTACTTCCTAAGTCTGGACTAGGAAGTTGGACTTACGAGTACATTCTTCCGAGGACGGGAGAACGCAGTTCGGTTGTTCTACAATTGGAACAGCAGCATACTTGGCTATGGAGACAACACGGTTTACTTTTTACACATAGATAAAAACCTAAAACATCTTGTATAAATCCTGTCAGTGGTGGAAGAAGTGCTCAGATCTCTTACTTTCCATTAAATAGTTTAATCTACATGTAACAACGGACCGATCTCATTTAAGCATAAAATAGAAACCTTCCCAAACACAAGCGAGCACCACACAGGTCTGATTTAGAAGGGAATTTAATTATGAACTTCAATTTATATCAGACAATTCATATTTAGAATACAGGCTGAACAAATAACACATATAATGCATAATAAATACGTTAATAGCTTCCCGTCACATCTCCGAAATTGTTTGAGCATTTTTTTATGTAAGCTTTATCTTGATAAACTGACTGCATAGTTGAATTTTAAACAACTACATTCCCGCCTACAACAAAATTATAATTTCATTTTGTGACACAATAACAGTATTACGTCAGAAATTATACATCCAGTTGGGAGTCCTCTCATCCGGCATTACCGAGCTGGCAATGCATTGTGGGATATTTCGTTGTTCAAGTCTGCACAAGTCTGCTTCGATGCATCCTCGGTAATGTGGGCGGATCAAGAACACATCCGGGGATTTGGAGCGTACTTGGTTAGATGCGAACTTGGAAATGGAACAGTACTTTGGGCTGCCACTGATGAACGTTTTTCACAAGTACACGACAACACAAGTACAGAGAAGTACGCATATTGAGAAACGGCCATAGAGAATCAGCACAGGTTAAAGTTACCCTCCATCAGTTCTGAAAACTATCACAGATATAATTCTGTCTAATAGGCAGTTATTTACATACTGTGTGTTATGTGTAGGCATTTTCTGATTTGTGAAAGCTTTCACACATATAACTTTGTCTAATAAATTGTTGTAATGATATTATTTATTACTTTTAGGCATAATTTGATTTGTTAAAACTTTCACATATATAATTTTGTCTAATAAACATTTATTATGATGTTATTTATTATTTTTTAGGCATAATCTGATTTATGAAAGCGTTCACAGATAAAATTTAATATAAAAATTTATTTATTTTAACTTATATAATATTTATTACTTTTAGGCATTTTCAGATTTGCGAAAGCTTTCACATATATAATTTTGTATAAAACACATTTATTTACATAATATTTCACTTTTAGGCATTTTCAGATTTGTGAAAATTAATAAATATTATATAAATAAATAATATAATATTAATACAAATAATATTATTTAGTTAATATTAATAAATATTATATAAATAAATTATATATATATTTCCATTGTTGTTGGTCAGCTGCTGGAGGTGCGAACACACCTGGAGGAAAGTGTCCCTGATTGGGGGTTGAAGAAGTTGGCAACCCTAGTGAATCCCAAAGTGGAAAGTGATTCCGTGAGTCAGAAGAATCATTTGACGCGATACTCACAGGGTCAAGAAGTTTGCAGAGGAACCGGCTCAGTATCCCTGTTAGCAGCACGCACGCAGGTACTCACGAGTCACTACTCTCATTTGCGGTTGACTGATGCAGCAGTCCGGGTTCATCCAGTCTGTTACCTACACACTTCAAGTTCAGGAGTGATGCACACGCTGATCTGATGCTCAGTTCAGTATTAGTTCCGTGTCCCGCTCTTTCTCTGCCGTTGTAGTGCGATATACACGGTTTAATAACCAAACTGACTGAAATGCCGTTTGGGCCGAAATACAAAGTATTTTAAGTCTCCAAACTTAGCTTGAGCTGCCGAGAGAATCACCAGAGAGACGCGCCTGATGACCGCAAACCTTCTTCCTAGAGGTGGGCGGATCGATCCAAATATCGATAATATCGATACCAACGCTGGTATTGATATTGAGCAATACTCGTGTAAAAAGATCGATACTCAAACTTTTTTTTTTCTCTCCCGCACGCGCTGACTGTTGTGGGGACTGTGGTAGCCTAGCGGGTAAGGTACTGGACTATGGACCAAAAGGTCCAGGGTTCAAATCCCACCTTGGCCAAGCTGCCACTGTTGGGTCCTTGAGCAAGGCCCTTAACCCACAATTGCTTGGATTGTAAGACTGTATCAATTGTAAGTCGCTCTGGATAAGGGTGTCTGCTAAATGCTGTAAATGTAAATGTTTCTCCTTTTCTACCTCAAAGAACATTTATTTTCCTAATGTTAAAGCAAACTTTGTTTTGTTACTGTTCCATTGTTTCTAAACAAAAATGTTGATTGTGATAATAAAGTATTTTGTTGTCACGTACAATGTTTGGTGAAAGTCTATCCTATCCTATTCTATTCTATCGATATTGATATCGGCGATACTGGCCCTGCATTTACTTGGTATCAGATCGATACCAAAATTCCCGGTATCACCCACCTCTACTTCTTCCCCCTTCTCCCTTCTTGACACACACACACCCACACAGAGCCCCTGTCGACTCCTTAGGCCAGCCCATTCTCATCTCTGATTGGTTAATAGCATGACACTCATGCTCAAAGCTCACCTGAGTGGACATACTAAAACGGAAATTAACAGTTAATTGGCGCCAAATAGAAAAGCGTTCTGGGAACTGCAGTTTGGTTACATAACATGAAAAAAACTAAGAAAAATAAAAAAATAAAACATATAGGGCATTTTAAGGGGCCTACATATGGAATGAGCTTCAGAATGTATTAAATCTGGAGTCCCTTCCATCTGTTAATGTATTTAAGCATCTTTTAGAAATCACCATTATAGAAAACTGTTGTTGTCTTTAACTTAGATATATGTTTTTTGTTATATGTTTACATTTAGATTGTTGTGGGTTTTTTTTATATATGTCTATTGTCTTGTGTTTTTTTGTATTTCTCTGAAACTCTTTGCTGTTATTCTTGGCCAGGACTCCCTGAAGGAAGAGTTATTGTAACTCAATGGGATTTTTTTCTGGTTAAATAAAGGTTAGATAAAAAAATAAAAATAAAAAGATGTCCTGACATTTTCCTTTAGAATTTGCTGCTATCAGAATTCATTGTTCCATAGTGATGCTGAGTCATCCTGGATCAGATGCAGCAAAACAGCAAACCATGATACCACCACCATGTTTCACAGATTGGATAAGGTACTTATTCTGGAGCATTTTTATCTCTCCTTTTAATTTAAACCACTTTAAGTGTTCTATTTTATTCTCATCCATTCTCAAAACGTTTTTTTCCAATAACCTTCCTGCTCCACTGGAGTTTTAGCAAACTGTAGACAGTCAGTGTTGTTCTTTTTGTAGAGCAGTGGCTTTGTCCTTGCAGCCCTGCCATGCACACCATTGTTGTTCAGTGTTTTTCTGATGGTGGCTCATGAACATTAACATTAGCCAATGTGAGAGAGACTTTCAGTTGGTTAGAAGTTACCCTGGGGTCCTTTGTGACCTCATAGACTATCACATGCCTTGCTTTTACATCTCACAGATATGGAATATTAAATCATTTTCCTCAAAAAAAAAAAAGACCAAGTGTAAAATTTTTATCTTGTCTTTAACTGGGTTCTCTTTGTCTACTTTTAGGACTTATGTGAAAATCAGATAATGTTTTAGCTTTAGATTTATACAGAAGTAGAGAAAATTCTAAAGGGTTTACAAACTTTCGCTGTATCTGTAGTCATCTTTTGAAGGGCAACTTCAGGCAACAGTAAGGCATTATATGATATTTTTAATTTATAAACACAGTAATGAGCTGTTTATGACCCTAACACACCAAGTTAAAGCCTTAAACACAGTTTGTAATTTAACACTAAAAGCAAAAATGTCAGTATAGGCTTGGTATATTATTAAATATGATTGGTGATTGGCTTATGTTATTGTTTTATGTAGAAAGAAGCAATAACCAGTTTCATACTGATAGTGTTTTAGGACTTTGGAATGTCATAAAATATCGGATGATTCATCCAAAAAGAAACGGATGATCACTGGCGTTATCTCCCTCAGACACAGCCTACTGTGGCTGTATGTTACAACCGACCCGGCTGTAAGGCGATACCTGGATTTGAACCCAGGTCATGGTGGTGGTGGGTTAGACTATTTGATCTCCTGAATGCCTTAATAAAGAGATTATTAAGTAACCTATTTAATTCAATATTACTAAATTACATATGTAAGGTCATAAAAAAATAGAAGGACCCCGACATTCTGTGGAATCACACATTTAATTTCAGGTTGTAATTAAGCCCCAGAACTCACACATATTGATAGAAATAAAAACTTTTTTTTTCTTTGACAGATCAATTAGGTGGTGTGAGAGGACAGACCTGCATTTCAAAGGTAATTCTGGTCATATTTCATGTTTCCTAATGGAAGTAAAGCGTTCTACATGACATAATAAATACACTAATAGAATAACCAGCGTCTTCCTATTATCAACACAAAACTAAATTTTTGTTGGGTTTGTTAGTTAAAGTGCTCTAAGAATGTCCATCACTCACCAAATTCCAGCCCAGGAGCTGTCACCAGGAACATAATCAGGAGCTGAATCTTTATGTACATTGTGAGTCCTGCTGAAAAAGAACGTTCCTCAGAGAGAAGCAGTCAATGTTCAGCAAAGTCCCTCTCCTGGAACCTCTGTGTGTGTAATGGTTAATGCAGGTGTGACCTTCTACACTTTAAGAAGAGGAGGTGTGCTTATACACACAGGCCACACCCACTTCAAACCCTCCACTCTGACTGTATAACAGATAAGATATTCTCAGAAATATAACAGTATTGTTAGGGTGTCACACTCGGGTGCAGAGGGACTTGGGCCTGTAGAGTGATGATCCTGCTGATGGAACTTCAGAAATGAAGTGAACAAGTCCAGATAACTTTTGGCAGAAATTCTCTAGTTTAAATAAACTTGAATTTGTTAACTGAATTTATTTCTTCCAAAGCAAAGCACTTAAAATAGGAACAGTTAAAAGCTGTGATCTAGAGCCAGCAGTGGAGACATAAAAGCCCTAAAAAGTAAAGAAATCCAGGAACTTTTTTTTAAATTTTCCCTCCATTTCTCTACCCCAGTTTGGATATGCCTGCCACATACTGACCCCTCGCTTCTGTAGGTGAGGGCATGCCTGTACGGAGGTCCGTGTGACTGCTACCATATCCATATGCCATGTTTGCTAGAGCTGAAATATTTATGATGGGATCGCTGTTGTCTGCCAATTGTGTTTGTGAAATTTCCAGCCATGCTGGAGGCACCTCCATGACTCGAATTTGTTCTCCTCAGTCATGGGCTAGTGTATTTGACCACTGTACCATCAAGCACATCCAGGAACCTTTTAAGGAAAACTAACACAGCTTTTAGGGATTCAGGGTCTCTTTGGGGAGCCATCAGATTTTCAGAGAAAAAGACCCTTTTTAGTCACCTGGAACCCAAGAACCTTTTACAAAGCTACACAACTTTTCAAGAACCAAGTTAACAAGCATCCCGTTCACACGCCTAAAAAAAGTTTAAGGAACCCAGCGAGACATTCTGGGACCCAGAATTCTTTTTTGGGCATAGATGAAATTTTTCAGGCAGTGAAACAAGAAGCTCTAAAGAATAAAGGAACCTGTTCAGAAGCCTAGGAAAACACTTTAGAGACCAAAATATAACCAAATATAACATAATACAGACAAACATACTGTAACAGTCCAGAACAGAGGGCCACAGCAGTGAAACTCCTGGATCTACACCCATCAGGTCTAACAATAACCCACTGCCAGGTGAGATGCATAACACTGAGAGTGTGATCCTGTGGGTGATGTTCTTGGGCACCACCTATCTCAACATTGTTGCAGACCAAGTCAAGGTAACACTATCCATTAATGGCAGTGCCCTCTTTCAGGAGGATAATGCACCTTGCCACTGCACTGTTCAGGAATGGTTTGAGGATCATGATGAAGAGTTCTAGGTGTTGCCCTGGCCTCAGGATTAGTAATGCTGAGGGTTCATCACTGGACCACCACTGTCCTCATAATTACACTGACAGAGAAGAAACACTGACGAAGCATTATAACTTGCAGAGAAGATTCAGCTGATGAACAATCTGTGAACTTTGCATCTCGGACAGTTTTTCCATGCCACTGCCACCCTTGGCTGCTCAGTCAGAGTCTAGATCCTAAACTCTGCTTTTTGTACATTTACAGCATTATTGGACGCCCCTTTCACATTTGAGCTGAGATGTTGAAGGGGGAGGATTGTGTCAGGAAGGGCATCTGACGTAAAATTCTGTGCCAAATCTAATATGCGGAAGAGGGTGGTCCACTGTGGAAACCCCTAAAGGGAGCAGCCAACCATGAACTACAGCATTTCTTAGGTGTCCTGGATCTCCAGATGTTCCGAGGTGACAGCTGTTGTGTAGAAAGAAACCTTGGGACACTTTTACGAAGACACATAAAAAGTCATCACCAGACATCAGAGCCATCATGAATAAGTGAAGAAACCCACACACCTGGATCTGTGCACCCCAGGTAGTGAAAGAGTGGCTAAAATTGAAAGGAACTCTCTCAGCCTGGTACAATCACTACATGACAGGATTAACACTTTTAATAACTCCAAAATGAAGGTGGCAGATTCTTGGTCTGGGGAGTTTAGTTGCTATCATATGAATCACATTTAGTCTAATGACAGACAGGTTAACTACAGTATTTGCCTATTGATTGGTCACCAATAAAGCCTTTAAGAGCTTTCCATAGTCTCTATCAGGAAGATTTTACTAAAGCAAAAGCCCTGTGACTTGTGGCACAGTTTATTCAGAGGACACAAGGAAGTGCCAGTACGTATCCTGATTACACAACCTGCCAACATAAATGGCCCAAATCTCTCCTTCGTCGTCATGGAGCCGAGTCCAAAGTTTCTCAGATTGGCACCCAGTCTGTGTAATTTACTGGCAGCTCACTCCTGAGCACATTACGATCCCTGCCCTGTTTATATGGCAGTTTGTTCTTACTATATGAGTGGCAATGTAACAATTAGCTGATGCTTCACAGGTTTCCACTTAGACCAGCAGTTTAATCATTAAAAATAAAAGGGTTAAAGGTTGATTTAGAATGTTTTGTTTACACCTGTTTTTAATCTACTTGTAACGTCATGTGTGTCATTCATTCCCCAACAGAGCAGCATTTTATTATCTGTTATAGTCCTGAGTAAAATGGTTGATGGTCTTGCATGAGGGTTCTAAAGCTCATTTGATATAACTCATAGCCATAAAGGCTGACACGCAGAAGATTACAATTTGACCCACGTTAAGAGATTAAAGTCAAACAGTAAAGAAAGTAAAGAAAGGAGGTCATTTATAAACACTTTATGCTGGAAAAGCCTTTCTGAGCCCCGAGTGATGAGTTGGCACCCTGTCCAGGATACATATTCACCTAAATCCTGTGAATTCTGGGATAGACCTCAGATCCTCCTCCACAAGCTGTTGATTCATTGTCCTAAATCTAAATCTGAGCCCCCCTGCCATCAACACCATTAATGCTGACCTGCTTCTGCTCTTAATTACAAGGTGCACTGATTTATAAATTAATCAATCAACAATCAGTGCTGTCCTTGATGCCAGAGACTAAGTCATATTTTCTACAAAGCATCTCTGTAATCATGTTATTTTCAGCCTGCATTCATGGTTATGTTCATGACAGGAACAAGGTTGCAGCTGCACTCATCAAATACATTCTGTGGCAATTTAGAGACACCAAGTAACCAAACACATCTATAGAATGTGGGGGGAAACCAGAGTACCCAGAGAAAACCCATGTGGACATGGGGAGAATATGCAAACTCCACACAGGTGGAATGTGGGGTCAGACGAAGGATCTCAGGAACTATGAGGTCACGACCCTAACCACTCGTGCCACCCTCAGTTTCTACACCCTGATTTAGGAGACGATGTTAGAATGTCATTGGAGGTAGAGCACGAGCAACCTGCCTCCTGTTTGAACGAGAATCCATGATTCCTGTAAGCATATCATTAATTTCCATTTATCTGTTGTCAAGTGATGGACATTTAAGATCACCTAGGGTTCAATTTCCAGCTCTGCCAAGCTTCCAGTACTGGGGCCTTCAAAATGAACCTTCAACCATTCAATTGTAATGTTACTGGACTCGTCTAGAACTTTCCCCAAGTCCTTCTTTAACTATCCAAGCAGATCCTGTAATGTAGTGTAGGAATCAGCTCCTAAGCCTCCAAGCACAAAGTGTGGCAAATCTCTATTAAATGAAGCCTTAGCTAAAGGTTTGCTTTAATTGAGATATTCATGTTCTCATCTGCCTAAGCAGCAATCAAAGTTAATCATGAAATTTTTGTAATGCTGTCCTTCATTAAACTTCTCAAATGTGTCTGCAGCAGACATTACACTGACAGGTTTTAATAACAAAAGGTTTTATTGGCTTATCTAATCATATAAAGTCATCTGACATGTTCAGTCATGTAGAATCACAAAAAGAGAGACTGAAGATGAGGACAGGTCTGCTACAAAAAATTTTGGTGCAATTTGTGGTGATCAGAAAAAGCCATACAAAAAACTTCATATCATGCATCAGACAACAAAATCAAAAAGGAGGAAAAAAACCCCACAAATTTTTAGTGTTTTATACATTACTGTAAACAAAGTCTTTCTGAACACATTATGGTACGTAACAAAAACAGAGGGGACACAAAAAAGAAGGGAAAAAAATCCAAAAATCCTAATGGGAAGAAGAAATCTACAACAAAACACTGCTCAGCATGGCTGCTTAACAGACAAAAAATAAAGGATTCCAACAGACCAACATGACGCAGAATTGTAAACACAGGTGACGTGATTATACAATATGGCAGATGGATACTACAACATTAGCACTAGAGAGGCTACATGAAACACACGTCCCTGTTCTCATGTGTACACTGATATGAGGTATATTAAGGTCAATTCTTTTTTTGCTATCATTTTTTTTCTCCTTTTTTCTTCTTTAAAAGCATTGGACGAGTTTGGAGTGCAGCATTTAGGCTTAAACACTGGTATGGATTCTGTGTCAATTCAGCCCAAGACATCATAGAAAATTCATTTGGGATGGGGGCAGAAGACACGCCTCATTCCTCCATTCATGGGCACTAGAGAAAATTGGGAGGAAAGACTCGTCTCAGATCCAAACCTCCTCCTTACTTAGCATCAGGCTTCAGGTCCAAACGTTTCGATTTGCATTAAAGTCAGAGCAGGACCTTAAAAGCATCGTTTGGATTTCTGTCCATCAGGCATCAAATTCCTAATTTGAGAGGTAGAATTCCTGCAGCTATTCACTCAAATCAACAGGTTTAATACTTAAATACAAAGGCCCTGTTCCTACAGCCAAGGCTCCACAGCACAAAAATTGGTATGGCATCCATGTCAACAGCATTACTAACCCATTAAGGTCATGCTAACCCCCTGCCCCCTATATATTAAAAACAATGCCCCCTAAACATGTTATTTCTTTACCAAAAAAAAAAAAAATCACAGCTTTCCACTTTAAGAAAAGAAGCTTGTATGTAATTGTAATGCAACAGTTTTAGTCTTCATGGTAAAAGTGCTAATTAGATTCCTTGAGAAATTCAAATGGATGACAGTGGACCGGTTTAACAGTGGGGTACGAACACACCCTGAGGCTAAACGTCAGTAGCTGGAAAGATGCTACTCATAAATATTTGCATGCGCTCACGTGCCCAAGTGTGTGTGTGTGTGTGTGTGTGTGTGTGTGTGTGTGTGTGTGCACGCGGGTATTAGTGACTGACGTATGAAGTGTTTCACATTAAAAGTACCATCATCTCTGCATATGTACAAGTAGTGGAACGATTCAGCAGTGTGATCAGGGCGAGAGATTTTCTCCTCAAGGAAATTCAGAAACAATGATTCACTGTAGTCCAGCTATACTAGAAATAAAAGAAACACGAGTGCTGTTAGCACCTAATTATTTAAAAATGCTTTTCCTGAGTAATACTTTCAATTATTGTAACAGACAACAGGCTTTTTTGCCATTGAATACTGGGCCACACCCTGACAATAGTCTTTACTATAGCTCATTTCCAACTATTTTACAATTCTATCCTGATTGCTAAAACACATGGCTGATGTAAAGTCAAACCATTTGTTTCTCTACCGTCTACTCACAGAAATCTACGCTAACAAAACAAATTAAAATACATATTAAAAAGTAGAATATCAAAAAATTGCATTTGAGGTCGTGCAGACCTTCCCTGGTAGAGTATTAACATTTAATGGCAGTGTAATAATTAATATTTAATCTTGCTTTAAAAAAAATTGGGATGGGGAAAAGTCCTTATGCCACACTGCAGGGTTAGGCTGCTCACCAAAACCTCTACCTGTAGCTTTGGCTCGTGGGGGTTTTGGTTCCTGAGCTAACTGGCTCACCCACATCAGCTAACAGACTAGTATACCCTGAGAATTCCGACACGGGAGTCCGTGACATCCGGGGATCGACCTCGACAACCACAACCTGCGGGTCAGCGCCGTAGGCCAAAGGGGTCCGGCGTCCTGATTTGAACTGGGAGCCGAATGCCTGGGCGAAGTTCTCGATCTGGTACGTGGTGCGCACGTCCACGTCCTTGGACGCCTCCAAGGCGGCGAGATCGGCTGGGGAAGACAGGGGGTAGACGGAGTTTGAGCCCGTGCCAGTGCTGTTCCCACTTCTCACATTACCCGTCTTGACCTGTGGCTGTTTCTGCCCGCCGCCGTTGGCGAGCTCCTGGGTGGTGAGCTGGTACTGGGGCGAATGCGGCTTGTCCAGCTGCTCGGTGAGCTCTTGAGACGGTGTAAGCTGCTGCCGTGCAGCGGACTCCAGGGCGCTCAGGTGAAAGGCCTGCTGGGAAGAGGGTGAGGCGTGTGAGGGACTCTGGGAGCCCACTAGCATGCTGAAGTGGGATTTTGGTAGGGCGCTAGAGGCTGATGAGGGAGCGTGAGGAGAGGGAATGGACTGGCTGAAGCTGCACTCTAGAGGAGACGCGCCATAGACATGCTTGTCTGGGAAGAACGTGAAGGTGCCGGCGCCGCCGTGGCTCGTCCTCTCCAGCGTCTGCAGCAGGAACTTGGAGTACTCGTTCATGACGCCGCTCTTATCAGCCGAACCATTTGAGGACCCTTCGTCCGCCCCCAGGTCGGCTGTGCCGGGCGCGCCGTGCAGCTCCATGTGGTGCTGATCCGGGAGGTCGAACGTCACGTCCCCTTTGTGGGAGTAATGGTCCAGCAGGCTCTGGAGCACCTCGTCTGGGATGCCCGACTTGTCGTGCTTGTCGATGCTGATCAGAGGCGACGTGTCCAACAAGGCCAGCGTGGGCTCCCCGATGCCTCCCTGGATCACCGTCTGCTGAGGGGCGAGGTGAACCGGGCCAAAGTCTGCGCCGCTGTTCGCCGCATGCAGATACCGCCTTTTCTTCAGAAACTGCATGGCATCGTCATAGTTACTGCTCGTGCCCTGCTTCGACTCAGAGGAATTCTGAAGGAGGCTCAAGCTATCCATCCCCGCTGCCCCTGCTAGGTCCATAGGGCTGGGCTTGGATGTTAACAGCTTCTGCTCATGGAGAGCCGAACTGGGCTCGACCTCATCCATGGACAGAAGGCTCTTGTCGCTGCCCTTGCGCCCGCCTTTCTTAAAGCTAAGTTTAGTGGTGCGGACGTGCTGGCTTTCCATACTCGTGTCTGCCATGTTGTGCCCGACCCCTGTGGAGGACACCCCAGAGCCAGCAGTCATGTCCACGGTGTAATCCTGCAGACCAAGCATCTGACCCGCCCCGGCCCCCGATGCCTTCTTCCTCCGGCGCTCCCCTGCTTCCGCACTGCCCTTGGTCTTGCCTCTCTTGCGTGGCGGTGCGCTCGCGGTTCCCTGAGTGTGTACGTAGCTGCCTTGTCCCAGGTCATCGTCTCCGAGGTCCAGCATTCCCGGGTCCAGACCCTTCTTTATGGCTTCTCCACAGGTTCTCTTGTGCTTCAGCAAACGGTCGGTACGAGAGAAATACTGCAGGTAGGAATGAGAGGTGGAATGGCTTACAGGTGAGCCGTGATATAAAGCTGACATGGATAAAGCAGTTTGGGATGAACCTGAATTACTCTTACCTGTTGGCAGGTATCACATTTATATGGCTTTTCTCCACTGTGTGTCCTCTTGTGCCGCTCCATGTGGTATTTCTGAATGAACCGCATGTTACACTGATCGCAACTAAACGGCTTTTCCCCTGTGAGGAAATCAAAACAGGCCAATGCATTTGTGCATGTCTGAAATACTATAAATGCACTCACTGAGCACTTTATTAGGAACATTCATACGTTATCTAATCAGCCAATCATATGAGAGCAGTGCAGTGTACAAAAATCACACAGATAAAAGACTGCAGCTTCAGCGTTCACACCAACCAGCAGAACACACGGCTGTACGCACACTGAGCGCTTTATTAGGAACATGACACACTCTGTTGTAGCCCATCTGCCTTTCTGCTAACCACAATTGTACAGAGCATTTCTCTGAGTTACTGTAGCTTTCCTGTCAGCTCAAACCAGTCTGCATTCTCTGTCACCCTCTCTCATCATTGAGGCGTATCTGTCCTCAGAACTGCCGCTCGCTGGAGGGTTGTTTTCTTTTTTCACACCATTCTGAGCAACTCTACACACTGGTGTGTGAGAAAATCCCAGGAGATCAGCAGCTATAGAAATACTCATACCAGACTCGGATCAAGTCAAAATAACCGAGATCACATTATTCCCCCATTCTGATGGCTGAGCTGAAGCTGCTGGTCTGTGTCTGTATGATTTTATACATTACACTGCTGCTACCTGATTGGCTGATTAGACTGGCTGTTCCTAATGAAGTGAGTCAGTTTCCTATCAAAAATAACAGCCACCTGGTCAGAATGCCTAAGCATAAAAAGGCATTGCTGTACAAGAGCCTTAATACTAAAGTGGTACATGCCTATTAAAATAGCTCTCTGTGGGACTCACCACTGTGGATCTTCTCATGCCGTTGCAGCAGGTACTTCTGAATGAAGCTCATGTTGCACTGATTGCATCTGAAAGGCCTCTCGCCTGTCCAATCACACATTCAAACAGTCCATGTGCATTAATCCACCATCCTGTTCGAGATCAAACAGTTATAGGGGCCTTAGGCTGGCAAATGTCTTTTACCTGTATGTATGAGCACATGTCTGCGCAGGTGGTAGGAGCTGCGGAAGGCGGCGTTGCAGTGTTCACATATGTGTGGTTTTGAATTGGGAGACAGCGGCACTCCATCCCCATCCAGCATCAGTGACTGAGTGTGACAGTGAGGAAAAAGTTCTGTCATTACAATTCATGGCTGTTGTAAGTTATACAGTACGAACGCAGATTTAGGTATGCACTAAAACCAAAACTAAAAAAAAAGAAAAGCTTCATCTCAGACTGGCCCAGAGAGTGGAGTTGGACTTGAACTTGAAACACAAAAACCTCAAAGTATGTGGCATGGACTGCATCAGACATTAGAGTTCAGTCATTATGCTGGTTGATATTATATTTGTATATTATATTGGTATATCTGACATGGTGCAACAGTTAAATAGACGCATCACGATCAACATTATTTTCATCAGTTAAACTGAGGTAATCAGGTGAACATATGGACTTAACAGTATTACCAGAACCAGAAGTAAATCTAAACCATACAAATATACTCAACACTAACTCTAAGAGTCTACTATCATAACCTTCTCCAAAGGTCTTCACTTTCCGCTCGGTTATTTTAAACCTTTCACCCTTTAGATTGATGGTGGACGGAAAAAAAACAAAAAAACAAAAAGAAAACCAAAACAAAGAACAGTGTAGATAAAAAGAACAGGTTATGAAACATTCCTCAAAGTTCACTGTTGGTTTAAATGCTGCCTGAAGAATTGATGAGAGTGGAAAACCTCCATCAGCACCCCCCCCACCCCCCGAGTGCAGCACAGTGAAGGAACAATCAGCATTTTTAATTGCTGAAACAATTTTAGGAGCATTAGCATTATTTTCGTATGCTTAGATTTGAACACAGGCCTCTGACAGAAACGTGTCCATCCAGGAGAAGCTGAAGCTGGATCATGTGCTGTTCTTTAGGACAGGTCCTGAGTGTGATCAGAGTTCCAGTCTTTGTTCTCTAATCTTAATTTATGTGCCATCTACAGTCACCTCTTTTCTTGGATAAATAAATAATTTCCTCTTTCCAGGGGCCAGCTTTTATTCTAATTATGAAGCTGAATTTCTAATAGGCAAAAACCTTTGTAGAATCGCCACGCTTCTTCCTTGGTTTGCCCTCTCCTCCATCTCCGTTTGATCTTCTCCCTCTTCTGTTTGTGGACTCTTTTGGATCTTTCCCTATCCTGCCAGGAAGCTGCTGTTAAAGAAAAAAAATACATAAAGTACAAACTAAAAGAGGAAGAAAAACAAAAGTCAGAGGCAAAGAGACAATATTTACAACCCTAGTAAAAGCAGGGTGGCATAGTGGCACAGAGATTAGCACTGTTGCCACATAGGTCTAGAAATCACCAGTTCACTTCCTGGCCCAAATTCCAGACCTCCCCTTGGGTGCATGGGTTTATTCTGGGTACTCCAGGTTCCTCCCACATTCCAAAGACATGCATTAGGTAAACTGTTCTCTCTGAAGTGTCCCAGTATGAGTGAGTGTGTGCAGGTGTGACCCATGATGGATTGGTGCCCTGTCTACTGTTGGGTCCCACCTTACGCCCTGTGCTGCTGGTTAAGCCCACAACCATGACCCTTAAGATTTAGCGGGCACGAAAATGACTTCATACTTGCATTAGTACATTTTCTAGATCATCCCTTGTACTACTGTTTTAAACTTACACTGCCAAGACTGACGTCGTGCAGCAGCATGTTCTGGTGGTTGCCAATTCCAATGTCCAGCATATCTGTACTTTTCCCGCCTCCTGATGCTGGGCCGCTGCCGTACAGCGGGAAGCGGTAATCAAACTCTGTGAGTTTTTCCTGCTTTATGCCCATGCTGTGAAGAAAACTGCCACCATGTTCTGGAGAGTCCCTCTCCTTCTTGAGGACCATCTCCTGCGGCAGGTCCGTCACCATCGGCTGAGAGGTGAGCCGGGTGAAGCTGGTGACCGGAGGTAAATGGCTGAACATGATCATGCTGGGGGCGAAGTTGGGGTCCATGCTGCCGTTGCGCAGAAACTCATTGCCCAGCTTGTCCTGGATAATACTCATGGTTGTTTCCTCAAGAGGGCAATGTTCATTCAGCTGAGAAGATGAGAAGTACTATAGAGACATCAGACACTGTGTTAAATCCTTCTTTTATTTAAAGGACATGTCTACATAGAACAAAGTGGCTTTCAAAAAGAAAATGTAATAATAACCAAATGTGCATATCATCAGAATAACAGGGGTCCTTTTGAGTGCGGCTCTTCATTATGACAGTTTGTATTAATTATCTACAAGCTCTATTGTTTCCAGTTTGAATTACTAAGCTAAAATTATACTTCAGTAAATCCCAGATGGGAAATTGAAGTGTTCAAGCAGTAAACATACAGATAAGAGAAATAAGTATTCATATAACAGAAATAAAAAAAATACCTACTGAATAGAAACGTAAGCCTTAGTATGTATTGTATTGAAAGGTAAAACACTTAAGTCTTAATTAACTAGAGGCTTGCATGAGTTAAAACATGCAGACTTTTTTAAATGCAGAATTGTGAATACATAGAGCTAATACTATTCAGAAAGATCTAGAATAATGCATGTGACTGCAGAAACAGTCTTATATATCAAAGACTAAATAGCTTATAATAGTATAGGTTATGTTTACCTATTGTAGGAAAGAACAAACAGGAATTAAATATAGATAAATCAATCCAGCCCTTCAGCAGAATTAGTGATGAATATTAAGTAAATCCCAGAACCCTGGGTTAAAACAGGATTCCTGTGAGCTCACGTCTAAGCTGGGTGAGAACTGATCAGTATCAGCAGTCCTACTGAAGCCCTGATTCTACTCCTTATGTCTCCTTCATAAGGCTTAAAGCAGAGACTCGCACTGTTTCTACACAAAACAGACCATCCGGATGGACCTGACGTCTAATGGTAATTAGTTCAGTGGTTATGATTCTGTAATTATAAAGCCCGACTTCAGGTGCTGTCTGTGGATTACTTGATTTCTCCCCACTCCATCTATTGTGGTGTGTTGAGTGTTAGCGGCTAACGTTGCTAATGTCCTTTACATAGGAAATGAACAGCATCGATCATATCTTCATGTAATCGCAGGCAATCGGTGGATTTGAGACTGGATTTGAGTCTGTCCGTAAATGCTTATTTGGTAAAGAGCATAAATCAGACTGTGTAGCTCACACATCAGAGATTATTTGGAGCTATGAAAGCTAACAAATGTTTGAAAAACAATCCGACTTGACTGTAGATAAGCAGATTGCAATGTGCATTCCATTATAGGATCAAGCAGACCTAAGCTACACAAAACCACCAACAATCATTTAATTCAAATCAATTCAAGACATCCCATTAAAAGCAGGCTAGTGCTAAGCTAACCGCACAGCATGCTAACTCGTGTAAATCATAACCCACAAGTACAAGCTGTTATTATTAACTACTCATACTGTCTTAAATCGACCTTTCAGAACCAGCGTATTCACCGCACTGCTGATAGGTTAAACATTTAATCCCTAAGCCAAACTAACTGAGAAAATCACAATAGCTAAGAAGCTAACAAGCAGTTAGCCGCAGCATTAAATAGCCAATGGAGGCAGCGCACAGAAACAATGATGCTCCCGGACAGCGCAGCTCCGATTTACTGCTTTCAGCCACGCAGATTTCAAAATTCGCCCATGTTCTGGCTCCTAAAGCTGCATAAACATCCCATCACTCACCCAAACATGTCAGCATCCGAGTTCTAGCGTTTGATCGGCGCGGTTCTTTCAGCGTTTAGAGCCAAAACATTGTTCTCCTGCAGCTGCTGCCCTCTTCCATCTTGTCTCGGCGCGGGAGGTTATGGGTAAATCAGGACGGGTCGGGAGAAGAGACAGACTCAGGACTGCTGTCCCAATCCTACCAAAATATAGCCTACAGACATGAATCAAACTCAGCTTTGCTCAAGTGTTCTCACGTTTTATACATAGTGTGTTACTCTGTGACTATCTATAAATCATTTCTGAGATTCCACATACAACATGGCTTACTAATATTTAACTAATCACCAGTGAAATGATTGATAGCCAGTCCCAAACAGTCTGACCCTCTAAAACAGAGCACAGGGCTGGTAAGGGGCATCTCCTCTCCCTCATAAACAGCTAGTCATATCTGCGTTTGACATCCGATTTGGTCAGAACCACATGGGCTCAAACCCAGGTCGCCACATATCTTTCCAGGGGTGTGTTTATTTATTAATAACATTTAAGAAAACATGTTTCCAAGTATAATATTAAAGGCTTTTCCTTTTATAACCCTGCTTATGCTGGTTAGAGTCTGGAGCCTACAGTGATGCTTAAAAGTTGATTAACTTGAAAGTGGAAAGTTGTCTATTTCCAGATGCAGCAAAACAGGCCCCCACTATGATACTACCACCACTATGTTTCAGATGAGATAAGGTTCTTATGCTCGAATGCAGTGTCTAACTTTCTTCAGATATAAGACTTTTTAATTTAAACCACTTAAATGTTCTATTTATTTAACTTTCGTGCTCCACTGGATTTGACCAAACTGTAGACAGGCAGTGTTGTTCTTTTTGGAGAGCAGTGATTACTCTTTGTAACCCTGCCAATGTTAAACCATTGTTGTTCAGTGTTCTTCTGATGGTGGCTCATGAACATTAACATTAGCCAATGTGAGAGAGGCCTTCAGTTGCTTAGAAGTTACCCTGGGTTCCTTTGTGATATCATAGACTATCACACGCCTTGCTTTTACATTTCACAGATCGAATGTTGAACAATCTTTCTTAATAAATAAATGAGCAAGTAAAATATAAGGAATCCACCACAATTCATTATAGAACTGCCACCATGCTTAATAGTGGATGAGATCTTTTATCTTGAAACCCTTCATATTTGTTACTGAATCATTCAATCTTTCCTTCTTTGGTGCACAAGAGCTGATTGCTGATTGGCACAAGTGTTATTTCCATATTTCAGATGTTTTTTTTTTTAACATTCTAACCCTGCTTTTCCTGGTCATGTTCACGGAATATATATAACTTATATTCTTGTTTGTATATCATTCAGCCGCCAAACTAAAGTTTGTAACTGAGGTTAATGTCCTTGTCCTGGCATATCAACTACTACATGAAAGTTACGTGTTTGGATTAAATCACTTCCTGCGTTCGTAATGTAACATTCACACTCTGTGCATTCACAAGTCACATACTTTCTTTAAACAGCAGATGGCATTATACCATTTTGGATTCTCCATGCAGGTTCAGCCTTTGTCCTTCTTACTGTACAGATAAACACTGTGGAGATTTTCTCATCCCCTTAAATAGCATCAAACCAAAATTTTACTTCACTATTAAACCTCAACAAACAAACAAACACACTTGTACTTAACTATACTTCATAGTGTGTGCTGTAGAGCGTCACATAAAGTTTCGATCATGTGAAAATATGGTGACTAATGTGGTTATTTACTGAACTTCATCCTGGGGTTTAAATGAGATTCATAGGGTTATGCTCATGGTTCCTCTTTGCTGATGCTGTAGGTAAATGTTTGGTTGATTGAGACTCTTCTTGAAACATTAAATTGTTTACCAGTTTTGTAACTGATGCACTTGCAGTTTATTCAGCCATTATTTAGAACTTTGGACGTGTTAATCGTGTTAAATGTTAGACCTTGTTTATATCAAGCTGTTAATGGGAATCATTCAAACAGGACCTAAATGTGCAGCTGTGTTACGATATAAAAGTCATGTTCGTTTTTCATGGAGTGTTTCTGATATTTCGTCCTCTTCTGCATACTGACTTTAGTGACATTAGAGTGTGCGCATTGCGTTTAGATGTGCAAAACAATCTGCTAAACGCAATTAGCTTAATACGCCCCCACTTCGCTTTTCATCCAATCACAGAGCCAAATTCAGAGCCGATTGTTTAAGAGCACGCTGGCCCATGCAGTCTCTGCAGTTTATGTGTAGCAGGTCAGTGAGTGTGGAGCTGCAGCCGAGCGCGTTTACGCATTTCGAGCAGCCATTCGGGAACCGAGGACAAAACGCACCTCACTGGCATTAATACAGAAGACTGCTCATTAATACAACCAAGTAATTGGAATCGTATCATTCTTCATTCATTTGGAACGCAGAAAATAGGTTTTCTAAGAAAGACAAGTGACAGCTCTGATAAAACTTTATCTTCTATTGATCTGAAATGGTTTGCAAAGTCTAAATCTGTAACACGCAATAAAACCGCCCTGTGGTCTTTCAGCACAGACGTGTGTGATGGTTAAAAAGGCTAACACAGAAATACAAGAGATCATTCTGTATTAGAACCAGAATGTCAGCCATCAGAAGAAAATTAGGAGATGAATACCAGGTGGTGAACACGAGCCGCGCTTCGTCCTTTCCAGCCCCGGTTAAGCGCAAGAGGCAGCGCTTCGTGGAGAAGAACGGTCGCTGTAACGTGCAGCACGGAAACCTGGGCGGCGAGACCAGCCGCTATCTGTCCGATCTCTTCACCACACTGGTGGACCTCAAGTGGCGCTGGAACCTGCTCATCTTCCTGCTGACCTACACGGTGGCTTGGCTCGTCATGGCCTCTATGTGGTGGCTGATCGCGTACGCGCGCGGAGACCTGGGACGCGGCCACGACGCTGACTACACTCCGTGCGTGGCCAACGTGTACAACTTTCCCTCTGCCTTTCTCTTCTTCATTGAGACCGAAGCCACCATCGGCTACGGCTACCGATACATCACCGAGAAGTGTCCCGAGGGCATCATCCTGTTCCTCTTTCAGTCACTGCTCGGCTCCATCGTGGACGCCTTCCTGATCGGCTGCATGTTCATCAAGATGTCGCAGCCCAAGAAGCGGGCCGAGACGCTTATGTTCAGCCAGGACGCCGTGATCTCACAGCGAGACGGCAAACTGTGTCTCATGTTCCGCGTGGGGAACCTCAGAAACAGCCACATGGTGTCTGCGCAGATCAGGTGCAAGCTTATCAAGGTAACTCAGCTTTCCTTCTGGACCAAACTTTGAAATTAAGTTCACTCCTGGAGGAATGCTACAGCGTAGTTCAATTCAGTTCTGGTTTAGTTATACAAAGCTTTAAACAATACACATTGTTACAAAGCAGCTTTAGGAAATGACCCCAAAAACACAGAAAAAGCTGTTTGAGAATCCTTGAGAAGAAGGAGACTCAGATGAGGAACGCATCCTCATCTGGGTGAGGCATCAGGATAAAATTCTTAAAAGTTGGTATATTTTGTTATATAGATAAGATAAGATACAAAATATACGGGTTTTACATCTTTCTAAAATGCTGTCCCACCACTCCAGGGACCCAGGTTTCAACTCGGACTTGGCGGTGCCTTCTGGTCGGGTGGGGCATCGCATGCAGCTAGTCTGTCTCTGAGGGAGAAAAACTGTTCAGGCAATCATTCTTTAATGCTGGTGTCCCATACAGCATATGCTTTCACCTCTACACTGCGTTGGTTCCCACAACACTGAGCAGAATAAAGCAGGAATAAAACAGGAGGGGTAAAGGATAATATATGTTGAGTGTAACAGGTTTAGAGGAACTGTAAAGATTTATAGTTGGTGTGGAAGCTGGAGGCGATGTCCCTGGTGTGATTTACAGGAGGTAGCATAAAGAGATAGAACAGATTTTTAGGGCTGATGGATGACAACCAAACCTTTAACAGGATGTACATGCTGATTCCAGTTCAGGCTCAGATATAAGGAGGCTTAAGTGTGCAGAAAGAAAGGTCATAGATGAGTAGGAGTCACAATTATTTAGGTTAATCAGCATCCAGATTCTAGAAGTGATTCCAATAGCGTGAAAATCTGGACGATCAAACTGCTTTGACTGATTATGATCTCTCTGGGATGTGGTCTGTAGACACGCTGGTGGAAGGTTACATTGAAAAATTTGTGTGAACACAAAGTAGAGTGAGCAAGTATTTCTGCCAAATCCAGATTTGTACCTGGCACTATGGACCTGGGAGGCGACTGCACTAATCAATGCTCCACAGTACCATATATTTTGTTTGTTTTTCCAATTGAAAAGAGCTTAACTTTTGATGAACTGGCATCCCATAAAGGGCACGACTATGCCTGTGTTCTCTGGGATAGGCTCCGGACCACCCATAACTCCTCTCCCAACGTGTTTTTGGTAAGCTCCTTGTAAGGACAAGGGATAAGGAACTCTTTGTTAATTACAGTTAATTACATGTACAGGCATCTTTGAAGAGGTGCAAACATATCTGTTATAAAACGTGTAACTAATGTTACAGGACTAGTGGAAACCATACTAAAATGGTCCCAAAAATGATACTGTGATGGAAATTTCTTTAGAAGATAAATTTTATGGCTGTAAAGGAGAGTTACATTCATTGATCTTTAGTAATAAAAATAATTTAAGCTTGGTCACATGGTTCAAGACCAAGTGGATTATGTTAATCACAAGAAGTGAAAAAAAAAAAAAAAAATAGTTGCATGTCTGCCCTTACATACTCTGATGGACACAAATCTATTAGGTTCTAAGCATTTATTGTCCTTAGTAAGCATTGCAGCAGAGTCCATACATCTCAGCAACATAGCTGCTATTCCTCAGTTCTTGGCGAGCTGTCAGAAAGCGCTGGGGGCCTGTGCTTTAAAGCCAGGGGAACAGATCATTATGGCTTTGAAATGTAGCCTGAAGGAACGGCTAGAGAGGCAAGGAGGAGAAGAACTGCATCCCAAGGTCACACTCAGACAAAACAATGAATGCATATTATTCAGTGCTAGGTATCGTAAGATTTCCCCTTTTTACACGGAATGTAATAAAATCAGAAGTGGTTGAATGAATGCATGTATTACTGATGTGCATTAGGATACATGATTGATTTCAGCACTCACATTTAACTTTATATGAAACTCAGAGAGTGGAAGCCCCTAACAAGGTGGTACACATTCATAGATAAACAGAGGGAACTGAAACGAGCTAAGAACAGGACTCCAGTGACAGGGCGTCAGTCATCAGACCTGCAGACAGAACCAGAATGAGAGAGTTAAAATTTATGGCTAGATATATGCTGTAACTGAGCAATGAGGGAAAATGGTGTATTGCATGAATAATGCCCTTGGTGAGACAGAAACTCATTATCACAGAAAGGATCAGAACGAGACCCGAGACACTCCAGGCCAGGCCAGACCAGACCAGGCCAACATCCGGGTCAACTCAAAACACCTCTTATAGCACAGCTCGCCAGGCATGGGATACAAACCATTGTGGCTCTTTGGTAGGGCGCTGGTTTGTGACGCTGAGCCACCCTGGTTCATAGCTGTGTGAGTTTGCACCTCGTCAGTACAGAAAAAGTCTAATGTATAATATCTATCACTGAAAGATCATGATGGATGTAGAACTGCTCAAGGTCACTCTTCTATAAAACATGAATACACCATTTCATTCTTTATTTCTACTTAAGCACAGATTTCTCATTTTTCAAACGGAGTGGAAAGACATGATGTTACGTTTAATATAAAATAGAACACACATTATTTCTGTGCGTTTTTAAAATAAATGCATTTGATTTGGTTCTAACATATTTATTATATTACATATAAGCCAGAGTGGGTGCATGAAAATGCTCAATTATCTGGCTTTGAAAACTTATATTACTTAAGATCATTTTTTTACAATACAGTGAACTTTGGGAAATGTAAACTATGCTCTTCTCTGCTGATAAAACAGTGAAGATAATAATAATAATAATAATAATAATAATAATAATAACTTAATTTTTTAAAAGATGAACCTAAATCATTTAAGTTAAATTATTTAATTACTTTATTTATAAATAATAATAGATGTCATATATTATATAAAGAAATTCTACATATACCAACAAAGTATTTTTTTTAACTGAGAGGTCACTTGCTACAATAATTTCTTTAGAATGTTAAAAAAAATCTCTTTATTGTTCTATGCTAAATACCTTTGCACAATACAGATCTGCTGTTTTGCATGGAAGATGAAGCAGGAGAGCAGATCATGAGAAGGATTTGGAAAGGGTTTACTGATCTGATATGAACAGATCAGTAGCAAGTGCGTGTGCGCGTGTGTGTGCGCGCGTGTGTATGTGTGACTGATCTGTGATCTGACTTTCTATCTGTACATGTGCTTTACTCCAACTCAGAGCATTAGATCAAAGATGGGAGTAGCAGTAACGGATCTACATTGCACCAGACCATAGTGCAGAGTAAGCATTTTGCCTTCAGTATCACCATTACTGTGGGCTTTCATTCACACTGAAATGTTACGCCATGTGCAGAAATCTGGGCACCCCTAGACAAAGTAGACAGTTTATTACTAATCAAAATGAACAGCACAACAGCTGCACAGAAAACACTTAAAAATGACATGTTCACACATTTTGCTGCACCTTTACTGTTTATTAGATTTAGGTTCCACAGCCCTGCAGCTCAGTGGGAAGAGCAAACTGCTCGAATGGCAGTTTCTGAGGGCCTGGGTTCAAATCCCAGAGGGGCTTCCAATGTGAAGGTTGGGTGGTGATGAACTGGTGCCATGTCTGGGGTGTATCTGTGTCCAATGAATTGTCGGTCATGTTCCAGTCCCTCCCCTTCAACCCTGATCAGGATAGCCGGGGTAAAACGGGTTACTCTGCTTTTTGTTTTATATAACAGCATCCAAATGTTTCTTAGAGCAGGTAACGGTCCTTGTTTTCTTTTATTGCAGAACACTTCTAGTTCAGGAATATTCTTAGATTCTTCCATGTGCTGAAAGTCTGAGATCAAATGTTTTAGCACTATTTGGTGTTCTTAAAATGCTTCTGAAGGGATGCCATATTTTATTTGATTGTATACATATTTTAGTAAATTTGAATGCAGGGATAAGTGTCTTCCAGACAGGATGCCAGTCCATCACAGGGCTGGCAGTCATCAGATGATCCCCAGCCAATCAGACACAGCCAATCATGTCTGTCTCATTAGAAAAATGTGACTTAGAAATAGAGTAAATTAATAAACAGAACCTATCTCATGGGAATTGAAGAATACACACACACACACACACAGCGTCATTTGCATTCACACAATGAGACGTGTGACCATTTGGTGACACCTTTATGGCTCTGAGGCTTTAAACAGTTCGGAGTGGTTCTGCTGATCCTAGCCCACACTAGCTTTAACAAGCTGGTTTATGCTGCTTTCACATGGAATGTGTAAATTTGTGCTGTAAATATAGGAAGAAATAGAAAAACACACACAATACACACAGTATGCTGACTGCAGAGCAAGCTATGGAACTGACACTCAACAAAGTAGAAGGCAGTGAATTAGTACAGCTGAGGGTGTAGCATGTAGGAGTGTTATATATAATGTAAGGGCATGGGGTTATTACAGGCCCATGTCAATGTGACTGTTAAGTGATGTTAAGATTTTACTGTTAGTAACATTTTTTACACACACACACACACACACACACACACACACACACACACACACACACACACACACACACACTAACTACTGTTGAGGTCCTTCTACTGATTGTATGCTACTTTTCCTAAGTAATGCTAAGACTAAACCTAAAGCAAATCCTTTTTTGCAAGTAAAAGCTTTTTTTGGATAGAAATGTATTTTTATGATGTGATACAAGACGACTTTCCATACAGACTAGAAAATACTGCATTGCACAAATGCACAAACACTGGTGTATGCTGGGGCGAGAAGGTGTGTGAAGACGGCAGTGGGATGTAGAGGAAAGATAAAATGTTCAAGGTTAGATCAGCAGGATTTAATGCTCTCTCTCATGGGTGTGAGAACAGAGAGCAGAGTGCCTCCTATAACACTGGCTTTATTAAATATCACCTGGGACTGCACACTGATCCGGGACCTCAGGCAGCACATTAGCATTGCTGCTGTTGCTGTCGGTGCTCTTCACATTACCTCAGCTCCTAGAAAACTTGCCAAGAGGCTTGAGAGCTGGAGAACTAGTGGTTTATGGCTTTTATCTTTCAGGAGAAAAGTGTGAATGCCCAGGTCTTACATATTTTCTTGTCAGTAATGGGGGATTTCCAAAAATGTTGCAGTGCAGAACAATTCTCTCTAGAGAAAAACACCTCCAGAGCTTGCATTCCTAATGTGGAACACTGTAGACTACTGTAGACTTGACCAGCTGAGCTGCAGTTGATCCTAGGGATTATCAGAAGGCCTGAGGCTGAACCAAATATAAATTAATGGCTATATTGCTTAAAGAGATCAATAAGATACATGTCAAGTCAGATCAAATTTAATTCTATAACTCTTCTTTCACAACAGAGCATTCTCTCAAAGCAGCTTTCCAAATATCTAGGCCCACAGTCCTAACTGAGCAAGCCTAAGGTGACAGTGGCAAGGAAAAACTCCGTAAATGTGATGAGGAAGAAACCTTGGGAGGACCAAGACTCAAAAAGGGACCCGACATGCTTACAGCCGAGATGTTATGTGTAGGAATTAAACTAAGATATCTAATTAATACACAAATAGCTAAATAAAACAATTAAAATAGAGAATATTGTAAAATACAAAATATAGTAAATAAGATAAAAATAAAATAGAGCAAATAATAAATGAAATAATGACCATAATGATAGAGAGAATATGGGTGAGTCTCTGGGTGTTATGAAGTCCAGTATAAATGCAGTTCCTGAACTTTCTCACGTGACTGTGCAAGTAACAGTTTTAGTTTAGAAACCTGCGTTCAGGTCTCAGTGGTGCCTCCAATCTGGCTGGGAGCCACACAGACAGATGCCCATATTAGATGATTTAGATGCCGGCAAAGATGGTGGATGGACACGGCTGTTCCTTTCATGTTGACTCACTCTTGCTACAGAACTCCACCTTGTGCGTGTGAAAAGAAGTGGTCAGTGACTGCAGGTTGCGTGAAGGCACTTGCTGACCTTGGTCCACCTTGTTTGATGATAAGTCATGCGTGAGGTGAGAGATACTATTTGACTGGACATGCTTAAATAGGAAGAAAGGGGGAAAATAATCCACAATTCCCAAGTATTCAAAAAACAATGCAAATGCTGACAATTCAAGAAGGTTAACTTTGATTTGCAGACGTAAACCTGCAGGAGTGCAATTACTTTGGTGGTAATAACATCCTGCACCAAGCACCAGACTGATTTTCACAAATTCAAACTGACAGATGACATCCCCTTGTTTCTCTGTAGGTGCTCCATTATGCATGTTTTTTTCCCTTTGCCGTAGTCATTTGTTGAAAGCTGTGTACGTGTGTGAGCATGCTTACATATCTGGATGTATCTGAGTGAGTTGGACTGAGAGGATGTGGTTACTGTGGGTACCGAATTCATTCTGTGAAAAATCTCACCCCTTGGTCTGGTTACACCACCACGGGTGAGCCTCAGTCTGTTCACCATCTGGAGCAGCTAGCTCCATCCCACTCTCCCGCCAGGCCCTTATGTTCATGTGCAAAGGCACAACTCAAAGCAATACGGATTGGAAAAATCCAAACAAAGGAACTCAATATTTACTCACAGCAATAATCATACTTTAAATGCTGTGCAGTGTTTGTCCTGTTTACTATGTGTTATGTGTTCTGTATGTGGAATTGTACGTGGGCTGTACATTGTTGCTGATTAATTCCAGGGACATTGTGTCAAGCGCATTTTCAATAAATAAATTAAAAACAAAAGCACAGTTACATAATTGAAATGTGATTTCAGTGTTAACAATTTTAATCACCTTCTTCTACCCCAGACCAGAATTTATGTTTATTAGAGAACTGGAACCCACTTCCATAACATAAAAATCTCATCTCACCTCACCAGAGGCAACTCAGGATTGTAACGTGCCCCACCTCCTGGGCCCCTTTAATTTGTTACAGAGTTGCGTTTTGAGTAACTGGCACCATAAATCCTAGCTCTGGCATTACTGACAGAGATAAAGCCCAGTCCTCTCAGGTACCGGCACTACCAGTCCCACTCTGTACAGTTTCCAGTCTGAGTGTGTCTACCACCAGATTCCCTACCATAAGTTCTCGAATCTTGGTGCTCCTCAGGATGGAGGCTGGGTCTGTGGTTCTCATGTGGTTGTCATGAGCAGTGGTGCCCACACATTACATTTCTAAGCTTGGCAGTAATGTTGATTAGGTTTTGAATTACCACCTCTAATTACAGAATGCATATCATTTTAGTACACTGCTGTAAGGTTAATTAACCAAACCAGGCAAACTTTTTATACGTAATCCACTTTTTGCCTGACTGGAAGTTCAGTCTAATCCTAAATGTCTTCTCTCGGATGAGAATGTAACAGAGAAGTTGACATCTTGTACTTGTGTTTGTAATTTGTATGCAGAGCTTATTTTCAGATGATGGGTAAAGACTGTATATCTAATCAGTATCTTTGACCATTTCTGTTTCTCTGCTTTAGTCCCGTCAGACACCCGAGGGCGAGTTCCTGCCTCTGGACCAGAGAGAGCTGGATGTTGGTTTTGGGACGGGTGCTGACCAGCTGTTCCTCGTCTCTCCTCTCACTATCTGCCACGAGATCAATCCAAAGAGTCCTTTCTTTGACCTTTCATTGCGCTCACTGATGAGCGAGCAGTTTGAGATCGTTGTTATCCTGGAAGGCATTGTTGAAACCACAGGTTAGCATCAGACTGAGATCAGAAGACAAACAAACACCGGATCTTAATGGTTCATGTCGAACCATGGTGTGGTCAGAGAAAACCATGATAAATTTAGCTGCAGTCGGTAAAAGCAGTGCTTGATGGGTTGTTTTATAATTTTTTTCTAGACTGATTACATGCTTCACTCATTTGTTCCTTCTGTTTGTGTTCCTCAAGGCATGACATGCCAGGCTCGGACCTCTTACACCGAGGACGAGGTGTTGTGGGGGCATCGCTTCTTACCTGTGATGTCTCTGGAGGAGGGCTTCTTTCGAGTTGACTACTCACAGTTCCACAGCACCTTTGAAGTACCCACACCTCCTTACAGTGTCAAGGAGCAAGAGGAGTCATCTTGCCTGCCATCTCCAGCTCCTCCCCTCACCCCGACACCAGGAGACCCACGCGGTCGCAGGGAACGCATCTTCTCCCTGGATGGGGCTCACCATGCTGAGGGAACTTCTAAGCTGCCCAGTAAGCTCCAGCGAATGAGCTCAAAAAATGGTAAAGAGACAGTAAAGGTCAACCAGAACACTGAAAAAACCTCCAGCATGGGCAACCCGATGCGTTTGGAGCACCTCGGATCCTCAGTCAACACAGATGAGTCTGACAGTCAGCTAAAGACTGTGGAATCCCACGTTCTGTCTTCAGGAGAGCTAGAGCACCATAGAATAACTCCAATGCCAGGGTCTAACCTCCACCAGTTACCAGCAGCTGGCAGCCGGCCTGAGGACAACCTGCCCGAGAAGCTGCGCAGGATGAATGTAGATCGTTGATCGTTGAGTCTGAACTGATGAATACAGAAGCTTTGGGGCAGGCAGGGCGATTTCTTAAAGTGACTTTAATATGAACCTGCGCTATACTGTGATACGTATTACACAAAGGAAACAGCCATGTCTCCCACTATTGAGGTCAGGAGTCGTACTGTATAGTATGTTCTCTCTGATTTCATGTAAACTTCATATATTTTAAATGAACACTAATTTATTGCAATAGATATAGCACTATTATTTTTACTGGTTTATGCTTAGATGGCCATCTGAATCATATTTTTGTTTTGTGTTTTTTTGTTTTTTGATTTTAATATAGCTCATTCAGCACTTTTGAAATGTGACACACTGGTCTTATCTTGGACCGTGACGTGATCTTGTAACGAGATCACACATCTGGAAAATGTGTGTTGGTAGTGAAGTGCAGGCTGTGCCTACAGGCTTTCTGTCATGAACCCATAACTGCAGTAACTTCTATTAGAAATATCAGCAGGAGCGTCATCCATGAGAAGTGTAAGAGGTCCCTTAAATGTCACTGAGAGAATAAAGATGAAGCTGGTGAACGTAGTTAATTAGCTTAGTAGGTTGCTCAGTTTACTCTCCAGGCGAGCAATATTAAAACCCTAGTTGTGCTTTATCTGAGCTGAGATGTTAGTGAGCAATATTACTGCACAAGTATTACATACTAGGAGTTTAATACTGGATCAGATTCTACCTGCAGAAAAGAAATCAGAACCTGTAGTGATTTTTAAAATACCAGATCATAACAACGCTGTTAGCTGGCATAGAAGGTTAAGCAATTAATATTATGTAATTAATAAGAGCACGTGTTTATTTCTGATTTTTGTATACTTTGAGCTAATTTGGGAGGATACGTTTTGGTATATATAGGCTTTACTGTGTTATGTGTACGTCTTTTAATAAGAGCCTACCAAATAACTGTGCTACTGAGATAAACAGGACTTTTAACTTATATGTAGATCTTTTAAGGCATATAAACTCTGCTATATAAAACAGCAGTATAGAATGCTACACTTATATAAATATGTATACAGTATTCCATGCAGATACTATTTTCATCTATTTAAACGTTCTAATAAATTATTTAAGAATTGTCATTGTTATGCATTGTTTATACTGTACGACATTTTTTGTTTGCATATTATGGTTTTACATGACAACCAACATTACGTGATTGCAGCGAGTGCAGAACGTGCGTTTTTGTTTGTAATGACCATTTCTGTGGCAACAACACAGCTCTCACCTCAAGTCGTGGGTGGAACTGGAAGTAATGCACTTAGTCTCCAGGAGGACATCAATCAGGCAGATATTTACGATGCTACTGGTGTCCAGCCCACAACTTCATTACTCGTCATTTCACCTGGAAAGCAGGAAATACTCTGGCCTCATTAATTACCTTAGCCATTAGTGCCTACTGTCCTTTTCAAAGAGGAACAGTTTGGCCTTAGCTAAACGTCATGACTTGTGTTGAAGAAATGGAAATGTAGGTGCATGCTAAGGAACAGTTTAACCTTAGCCCTTAATGTGCTTAAATACGACATTTAAATGGTAAGATCAGGCAGGGTACATGTTTCAATCGGTGTGGTGATAAAACCATTTCATGTTACTATCCGTGTCCAAGTGACCAGTGTACAAGTACAGCATTAACCCTTGAGCCAATTCAAAAACCACAAAATGGCCCAATATTAATAACCCTACATAAAACCCTGTTGCTTTATATTAGCCAAGAACCTAGTGAGTTTAATCACCAAATGTGTGCATATGGCACAGGCAGGTTGGCAACAAAAAGAAGCCCAGAAGATTCACCAAATTCAAAACTGACACAACATGTTTGTCAATCAATAAATCATTGATGAAAAAAACCCCCACAATCCATGAATTTGTATGGTTTGTGATAGGCTAATATGTAAAACACTAAAAGTTTCCAATTTTTAATAGCTTTATTATCAGAATCATTTATTAGTTATTAGAATGAGAAGAAAGACCGCATGTGTGTGTGTGTGTGTGTGTGTGTGTGTAACATTAGTTCATCTGTTAAATAACAATGCATAAAACAGACACCCATTGGACTGTGGCATGCGCATCAAATATTGTTGTATTCATTATATTCCAGATCAGGAATCCAACCCTGACATAGGCAAATACATCTGTGGTGTATTATGGAGCCTACCATTCATTTTATTTTTTTAAGGTGAAACAGTCAAATTTTGGTTAACGTTCTCCTCAAAGTATCCCTTTTGTTTTGATTGGGTCAAGTAGTCACCACTGTACATATACAGTATTTGTCCCTGTTCAGTTTTCAATAATCACAAATGTCCTTACTAAATGTGACAGCGTTGCAACTGTAAATTTTCTCACTACAATTCAGAAAATTAAAACTGCTCTCAGAGCAGTCATAAATTGTGAACCCAGTGACCAACAGATAGAGTGCTTTCTTTTTATGGAGGGTGTGGCTAACTGTGGCACAGCCAACAAGGTTATTTCCTTGCACTTGAAGTCCCTTATGAGACACAGTATCGATTGCCTGCTGCTTGGACAAATGTTACATCTGAATAAGGTTCTGTACTGCTGTGGAATTTGTGGCGTCATGGGCAGACTGAAAACTTGAAGGAAGTGAAAGGTTTAGAGATCATAGCTGCTCCTATTTCAGCTTCCTGCTTCAGGCAGGGATGAACTGGAGTCAGAACATGATGAAACATTTTAATGAAATGCTGAGACTGGGACACCAGCTTTTTATAGAGGCATATTGCCCATGGTCATGCTCATGACGCTGCAAAGGGCTGAAGCCCAGATGCTCATAAATATCTAATGAACACCAAATAAACAAGATCAAATACAGACAGGAGAAAAACAGGTGATCCAGAGCGCATGGTGTTGCAGAGACTCATGTTTACCTGTACCACTTTCTATCCAGACATAACAGATGTTGATGTTAAGTGTCACAGACAGCATTGTTTTTCTCCCTGATAAATATATTCTCCTTTAATAGCAGACCCACAGATGAGGATGATTATCTTTTCATATGTCACACTGCATTGTCACAAAGAGGGATTAACGGACTGGAATCTCACTATATTATCAGAAATATGTATAAAAGCAGCCAGCCCTGTCAAAAGTGCATTCTGATGAAGCAGATCTGCTGTATTGTATTGAAAATATAGGGTTCTACTGTATTGGGAATGTAAGGTTCTGGTGCAGTGGGAATACTGAGATGGATGTTATTGGAAATGTAGAGACTGACTGTATTGGGACATAATGGTCTAACGTATATAGAGGTCTGCTGTACTGGTCATTGCGAGACCTTCTGACTCATCCTTACTTTGTCAGTGCATGTTCATCATCATGCATTAATCTGGTTTAGGTGTGTTTTCAGAAGGAAGTATTTAAATCATTAAATTTGATCCGGCATGCAAACAGACAAATTTAATTAAACTGACTAGTAAAACAAATGCTCATTGTTCTGTTAACTGGATAAAACCAGAGGTAAAAACGAAAAAATGGTCTCACTATCTCAATAAGAAACAATTTCATTTTAAATCAAATTTGTGATCTGTTTCTGGAAAGCTTCTGGGCTACACACATATTTTTCTATCTATCAAATTAATCTAATTAAAATTCAACATGCTGTAAAAACCCTGCAGAATCCTATAATTGGTCCCAGGTTTGTGGGGCTCTGTGTCATGGGTCCATGTGCCTGACAGGGAGCAGTGCTGAAGTATGTCTGGTGCAGCAAAGCATGACTGACTCCAGTCAAGCTCACCATCACTGACAGGTCCAGCAGGACTGCCCTCCAGGGTAAAGCAGAACAACAGAGAACAGTGCATATGCCAAAACATTACCCTCAGTCGGCTAAGAGCTTGGGATGATTACACTGCTCAGCGTGGTTTGGTAATTAGCCTTGTTCAGCAAGGGCTTCCAACGATCACAAGTCACGAACAGTGTTGTGCATGGCTAATCATGTAGAGGACATAAAGACAGGATCAATTTATAACTCTTAAAAAAGAAGCAAAACAGACACCTTCCACCCTCAAAATGCTTTTAAGCAGCTGTTTGAAATATTCATTTACTTACAGGAGATTTGACCATTACCCCACCGCAGCTCCTTTTCTGGAATGTATACTGAAATGGAAAAACATTCAGGTTGATATGTTTTGCTGTTTACTTGCTGCGTATTGTACAAAATGCAACTAGGGAATTATTTATAGCCTATACTGCACTGCAATCCAGTACACCAAAGTATTTTTTATTTTTATGCTCACCTCATATAATTTTGTTTTGTTTTACATTTTGTTAAAAAAATCACTGTAATCAGGTTTTTTAAAATATATTTTGTATACCAAGTTACATATCACTATATGAGTAGATACCAGTAGAGCAATGTAATGTGATCTATAGCATCATCAGTAACAACGGCACAAACATCTTAACTAATATGCCTTCTAAGTAAGTTTTACACAAGCCATGATATCCAAACTTGTTTCAACATGCAAGCCCCTCGATCTAGTATAACCCATCTCCATCACTTTTGTTAGCCATAAGCTTGATCTTAGGACTGAAAGCTTTGCTGGTGGCAGATGTTTTTCTTACATATATGTTAAAATCTGACCTAATTAAATTAGGATCCCATGTTACTAGTATGACTGTATATTCACTACTAATGGACAGTACCTAGGGAAAACTGATGTAGTTATATTAGCACCCCAGTGACAAGTACAGTTTGGGTTAGGGTGAGCATGGATGAGCACTTATAGATCCACAACATATTTGAGGATCTGCAAGATATATTGAGACAAACAATGACATGTCAGTCATGGACATTACAATGAGGCCTGGAATAAAAAAAACTACTGAAAAAACTACTGATGTCACTACATCTGGGTCCCTTTATTAGTTTTCTCTTTCACCAAGTTAGCAGCTTGACACTGGGCTTCCAGAATGGCAGGGTGGTAAAGAAGAAGACACTAGGTAGATGCTTTGGAAAGCTTCCCTTACTGACTGTCTAAAGTCTAGCCAATCCAGAAGGCAACAAAAATGAAGCAAGGCTTATTAACTTAACTTTCAAGAGTAGATTGTTAAACCTCAGACGTTACTATAGTTTATGTAAAGCTGATCTCAGTAAGCAAGTAGTAACTGCTTTCTGCAATTGAATCTGAATCTCACCAGCATCTCTCTGCATAATAAAGAGCAAGTATCATCCAAGCTGTCACAAATTCAGTGACTATCAAAGCATCATCACATACACTCTGTCATGAAATTGAGTCACCCAGTCTATCGCTCTCTCTCACTCTCTCTTCTGTACTCAAGGAGCAAGATGATGTGATTTGTCTCAAAGCCAGACATTGGCACCTTTGTCAAAGGCCATCAAGTCCAGACCGCTGGATATACAGTTTTTATATTGTGTATAAACACAAATAATGTGATTATATGTTTGAATATGTACATAATTGTGAGTCTTTGCACAACTCAGGTTGGGGAACTGGGTTTGTGTCACACAGGCCAGGGTGCCCCCTGTGACAGCCACAAGCAATAGTTTTTGCCCCTACTGTGTTCCATTTGTAAAACCAGTTCATCCCAGTTCCAAAACCTAATTAGGCTGCATGTCATAAATTTGGTAATTTGCTTCAAGCTCTGTCCTCTGCCCAAATAAAATAAAACAAAAGTTTCTCTTATTGAGGGCAGGCTAGACAGCTTTCTCATTATTTAGTTTAATAGGAACTCTTAGACTAGATGGCTTACTGTACCAAATAGAGAACTCCCTTAATAATTTATAGATCCCTTATGACAGACTCAGGTCCGACATAGCCCCCAAAGCCCTTTAGTGAATGATGTCTCTATGAATGTAATGACCAGCATCACTCAGACAAATTAAGAAATTTGACTTTTCAACACTGTAATCGTATTAGTAATTAATATTCGGCCCATGCATGTCCTAGGACAGCTCATGAATCAATGAAAGATACATAACAAATGTTATTTATTTAGTGTCTTCTATTATTACAAGTCATAAATCAGAATGCAGCTGCAGTAGATACGTAAAACACATTTGTAACAAACAAATATAACGTGTGTTGAATGAAGCATTATAAATTCAGTCTGACCTAGGCATATTGAATGTCAAACATAATGTGGATGTTATAAATGATCCTTTTCATGCGATTCAGTGGGTTGCCAATCTGCTGATAAACGGATAGGAAGAAGCAAATGAATGGGGTTCACTTCATTCCCTCTGAAGGTTACTGAACCCCTTAAAGAAGTACACACACACACGCGCGCACACACACGCGCGCACACACACACACACACATGTGTAGTTCAAAAGTTGAAATACAAAGTTAAGATTTAGCAAACATACAGATTCAGCACAAAAGATTCAGAAGTTAGACACAAATCAGAGTTTAAAACAGGACATACATTAATGGGTAATAAAAGGTGTAAACAATGGGTAGTAATTATATCAATTAAGAATATGATAAAGACCTACCATATTCCTGAAAATACATGCAATGTTGTCACTTCCACAGTCTATTTATTTTCACATTCTGTATCTTACATTAGCATCAGCATGCTGGATTGAAGATGGAATGCTCTATGACACTTACAGATAAGACTAGCAGAGTCACAAAGCAATTCAAAGGTGACATGATTCAATCGAAGATTTTGGATGCCGCCCCTGTACAGCCTGTTCCACTAGGGCCTAGTTTCAATAGGTTCCCCTTTCTTTCTGTTGGTCTTTTGATAAAATGGCACCCAAGAGTTCAGATGATCAATGCCGTTAGCAGTAATGACTCAATAGGCAGTAATGGCTTAATTGTTTGTGGGTTCTGGGCAGCTTAAGGATTGAGTGGTGAAAATTAATACTCAAAATCATGAAGAGTTTGCCCTTTACTATAAACACTAGTTCACTACTGAATATGACTTTAATGAAAAAAAAAAAATCCCATTTGGTAGCCACAGGCTGTTATGTAAACCTAACTGTAGCTTAACTTGATTATGCAAATGTGTCCTATGAGCCCATCCCCTCCTTCTGCAACTATATCAATACAGTTTTAAGTGGAGTAACCTATTTATGTGAATGCAATAAAAAAAACCTTGGACTCTACAATCAACAATGCTGTTTTTGGATTAAAGAAGAAACATGCCCACTGCTAAGCATGGGGGTGGTTCTATTGTGCTATGGGATTTCTGATGGTTGTAGAAATTTGGTGCAGATAGAGGGATGCTTAAAACATGCTGTGGCGACCACTAGTGGGAGCTGCCACAAGAGCAATAGAGGGAAGAATAGAAAATAGATTGCCTGTTAAACAATGTGATCTAAAACATACCTCAAACCTTGAAACACAGGCCGTTACAATCCTCAGCTTGGACTATTGTTGAAAATAAGTAGTAAATCTTGCTGTATAGACAATATGATCTAAGATGTTTTTCTGAACTAGGAACAAGAAGAGTGTGGAAAAATTTAAAGCAAGATTATGAAGACTGCTACAAGAAATGCTAGCAGAGCTTTCTGAAAATGTGGGAGGCACCCCTGGTCTGGCCACATGACAACCACATACCCAGCCCTCACACTGAGGAGTTTTCTTTAACACTGTGACTCAAGAACTTGCTCCTAGTGAAATTGTGAGGTAATCTGGCAAATACACACTAAAAATGTACAGAGCACAGATACTCAGACATTAACAGCATCAGTAAATAAAACTGCACAAAGGCACACCTCACCTTGCCCATGGTGGGATACAAACCAGAGAGACTAAGCACTGGGAATCAGTGTTCTGCCTAGTGAGCCAGTCATTTTTGCCCTGCCTCTGGCGAATGAGATGTCAATTATGTAGTTGCACTTTTGGTTCCCTGCACTGTATGGGTTATTGTGCTCTGACCAATTTCTGTTCTCAGTGTCCATTTGGATTACCTCTCAGTTTTGGGTTCCCAAGAATCAGTGCTCCTTGAGGTGGGAGCTAGGTCAATGGCTGCATGTGACCAGATAACAGACACATAATTGGCCATGTGTGAGAGAGGGGAGTCCAGAGAGTGACAGCGACTTCTTATAAGTACTGAACAACATACTGATGCCCCATTCAAAGATCTCTGAACTCCAGAATAGGCATCAGACAACCTTTTACCCTGAACATGATAAAGTGGATGCAAAACAATAAAATTAATAAATATGTAATAAAGGTCATGGGTGTCTGACTTTTTGTACATAGTAAACACACATCACTCTACAGTAGGCAGATTGCATGTCTACTAATATACTCGGACTCACCCAATACTTTGTGACATAGCATGTGTGACCTATGTCGTCAGTCCCTGCATTGTGCCCAACAAATAGTAATGGAAATTGGATAGATAGCACTGTCGTAAATAAACTGTAATATGATTAGCTCCACCAGGTTCTGCTTTGACTCTCTTGTGCCCAAATTGATCTGTCCACTGTAGTACCACATGTTATGGCCACAATCAGCATCACCGGACTGGCAAACTGCATGTGATCTATCAAGGGACCATGAGCGAAACTGTCATGCTCTGAAATGAAAGTCACCCTTATGACCATTTCTGGAACAAGAGTCCCCCTGTTGGAATCTGAAACCAGAGTCACCATAGCAACCGATTCTGGCACAGAATTCGCACTTGTGACCATTTCTGGAACGAGAGTCCCCCTGTCAGACTCTGGAATGGAAGTCACCCTCTCGACAATTTCTTGAACGGAAGTCGCCCTTTCGACCGATTCTGGGGTGAGCGTCGCCCCGTGACCGCATCTGAGGTGAGCATCGCCCTTGCGACTGACTCTAACATGGAAGTTGCCCTCTCGGCAACTGTGTAACAGAAGTTGCCCTAGCAACCGACTCTGAAACGCAAGTCACCCTTGCGACCATTTCTGGAACCAGAGTCCCTCTGACTCTGGGGTGAGCGTCGCCCTCACGACCTTCTCTGGCCTTTTGAGATTCTTCCCTTCAGACGTGTCTCCCCTGATCCTGCTTGGTGACTTCAATCTCCCATCTGACAAGCTCCAGTCTTTCAGTCTCCTTCCTCTCCTGTCGTCTTTCAACCTGTCCTTTAACAACTGTCCTCCAACCCACAAGGGAGGCAACGTTCTCGACCTTGTGTTCTGCCGACCCTCCCCAGACAGAGAGTTCAGTGTAACTCCACTCCACCTCTCAGACCACCACTTTGTTTCCTTCTCTTGTTGTCCCTCTGCTTCGTGTACCCAACCCTTTATATACTTCAACAACTTGTCACAACCTTCACTCCATCTCCCCTACCTCGCTATTTTCTAGTGTTCTATCTACTTTACCTCACTTGGATTCTTTTTCTGCTCTTCTACTGGAATCTGCCACCAGCGCATTTATCTTTTCCCTCTCTTCATCTATTGATCTGTTATGCCCTCTCTCCTCCAGACCAAGACAAGCTTCTCGTCCAGCCCCCTGGCTGTCAGATGTGCTGCGTGGGTCTGGAAGAGAGCTTAGATCTGCTGAGAGAAAATGGAAGAAGTCCAAGCTTGATGCAGATCTGCTGCGTGGGTCTCGAAGAGAGCTTAGATCTGCTAAGAGAAAATGGAAGAAGTCCAAGCTTGATGCAGATTTTCAGCACTATCGTGCACTCCTTTCCACATTCTCATCGGATGTGACTGCCACCAAGACAGCCTTTCTACAGAAGAAAGCTGGAAGAATCCACTTCAGATCCACGCAAACTCCACACAGTCTTCTCATCACCCCTCAACCCACAAACAAAAGAACTGACCCTACCCTATCTAGGGCCCTAGCTTTACCGAGCTGCCTCCTGGAAGCCCCCGACTGAGGGTCTTGATACCCCCAGAATGTACCTTTTTCCCTAGGAAAATAACCAAACAGAAATAAAAATCCGTCAAGGAAAATGCAGGCAGCAACGAGCGCTTGTGCATTCCAGTCACATGACAGAGAAGCAGTATCAGCAAGTGAGCTCCTAAGGTGTGCTTATAGGGGCTCACCCGCAGTGTCGCCACTTACCCGTGAAATGCCCGCGAAGGGCTGACGCACGCGCAATCGCGCTGCTGCAGCTCATGCCGCCAAGCAGGGATAACTCCTGGCCATTAGTGGCCAAAGAGCGATCCCTGACAGGTTGGTCTTCCAATGCGTACAATCAGACCCCTGCAACTGATTCAGAATGCAGCAGCTAGCTCGTCTGGTTTTCAATCTACACAAGTTTTCTCATGTCACCCCGACTGCTGCGTTCCCTTCACTGGCTCCCTGTAGCTGCCCGCATCAGATACAAAACCTTGACGCTCACCTACAAAGCCAAAAATGGAACAGCACCATCTTACCTAAGAGCTCTGATTAAACTACGTTCTGTACCTTGCACCCTCCGAGATACGATCTTGGCCCGACTAGATCCTCCACGTAAGATTAAAGGAAGACCAGCATCGAGACTCTTCTCTGTCCTTGTACCCAGGTGGTGGAATGAACTTCCACTGGATGTCTGAATGGCGGAGTCTCTTACTGCCTTCAAGAGACGACTAAAGACTCACCTCTTCACCCAGCAGTGAATAAAACTGCATAGAACTGCATATCCTCCTTTAAAAAAAAAATTCTCTACACTGATACGAGTATTTTGTAGTTGGATTGTGTTCTTGAGCTATTGTTTACTTGTACGAATATGAGGTTCTGTCTCCTAGGAAGATTACAAAGCACTTCTGTAAGTCGCTCTGGATGAGGGCGTCTGCTAAATGCTGTAAATGTAAATGTAAATGAGTCACCATCGGGGCGACATGGGAGTCATTGTCACAACCAACTCAGGAATGAGAGTCGACTTGACTGTCCTCAGAATGGGCACCAACCTTTCTGAGGACAATCTTTGGCATGGGCTCCATCTTGACTGTCTCTGAAACGTGGTCCGACTTGACAGACATTGAAACTGGTGCTGACTTGACAGTCTCTGGAATGAGCCCTGATTTGACTGACACTGGAACGTCTTCAGACTTGAAATACTCTGGAACGAGCTCGAACTTGAAAGATCCTGGAATGAACTCGGACTGGACAGACCTTGGGACGAACTTAGACTTGACAAATCCTGGAATGAGCTCTGACTCAAAAGTCCTTGAAACTAGTGCTGACTGGACAGTCTCTGAAATGTGCACTGGATTGATAAGCTCTAGAGCAGGTGTCCCCTTAACTGTTTCTAAAATGATCTCAGAAGCAAATGTGCTCAGAACGATCTCTATGACGGGCATCCTTAGGACAGTCTCTAGAGTTGACATTCTCTGGGCGGTTTCTGAAGTGGATGTGCTCTAGACGGTCTCTGGAGCTGATATGTTCTGGACGGTCTGGAGGCTTAGAATGCAGTTATCTCAACCACAATTTCCAGTTGCCATCAAATTTATCAAGTAAATCACCCTGAACTGGTGAAAGCGCCATATTGGGCACACTAGGGGTATGTAAAGCCCCCACAGCAGGTTAAGGTTTGATCCCGGGGAACTCAGACTGTTTCATAAGTAGAGGAGCCATTTGCCAAACTGTCTCCTGCATGAGACAAGCGATCTCATCCAACTTCTGTTCTTGCTTTGCCAAAAGCTCCGTAAAACCTGCTGATTCCATAGTTATGGCGAGGTGTTCTGTAAGGAAGCAGCAGGACCGGGAGTAGGAATCAGGAGCAGATTTTATTTACAATAGAAAGTAAACACAGATAACAAAGGTAAACACGTAAACCCGTCTAACAAACGAAAGAGAACCACCAAAGCTAATACAGCTAAAGAATGTACTCACTAAACAATAAAGCTACATAAACAAAGGAGCATAACATAAGTCAACACAGCAAACTAAAGTACTCAAAACCCAGCCTCACTAACAAAGATACCTCCAGCTAAATACTAACAGCGGAAGGTAACAGGTGAACCACGGAACCTACACGGCAAACGTGGTGCAAAACCAGAGGAAGTCCTTGCGAAGGAGCAAAACCAGAGTGAAACCACGGAATCCACAATGGATGACAGAGATACACTTGAAATGTAATCCTTACTGGAACCTGGAGCAAAACCAGAGTGTAATCCACACAGGTACATGGAGCAAACCATAAGCGCTCGTTACGCTTGGACAGTGCCGAGTTTACACCTCGCGCCAAATGTTCAAAACACCCAAGTTTATAAACAGTACAAAACAGCTGTTTCCAATTGCCAATCCGGGTCCGCTGACCTGGGAGGGTCCCGGATTGACTGGCGAAACCCCACGTGACCCATCAAGGGAACGCCTGCAAAGGGCGAGCGTGGGGAAATGCAGAACAACAGAATGCATGACAACTGCTTGATACTTTCCTTTTTAGTTCTAACAGACTAATTTTTGTTAAAATACGTAACTGAATATTAAAAGAAATAACATCAACCCATTATTTGCATATTGCTGCTCGAATAAATTTAACAGAAAATAATTTACTGTAGGGAAGAATGGTGAGAGTGAAAACTAAAAAACAGATCACTCATATAAAATGGACCCTTAATATGGAATATATTATCCCATATAATTTATTAATCACATTGTTCAGTAGTGGAAATGTGTAGAAAGAGTGTAAGAGATTGTTGAGAGATATGGTATTAAGCCATGTGCTTTTGTGTTTGTAAGAACTTGAACCCATTAAGCAATCAACCTTGGAACCCTCTACAGTCCCATATAGAGGAATAGTCCTTAAAGAGCAATGCATTTAAAGGTAAACCCACCTGAATAAAATTGTAAGCCTTGTTATACAATAGCTCTCCCTCACTCCTCTTGAATGCTGGTCATATGGCTGTTTAAAGCTCTGCAGCAACTGGCTTCAAATTACAGCCAATGGTCTAAAACAAACAATGCTGTCAGCTCCCCAGTCATTTACTGGCAGCTGACAGTGGCAGATTTTGAAATGACTTTTTTCCCTGTTCCCTGGTGGCCATTTGAGCCAGCATACAAATGTTCAGTGACCAGATAACAGCATCATTCATGCATCCTGTAAATAGTTTTTAAATCCAGCTGAGCCTTGATTTGTTGGGCTACTGCCTTAAATTGTTTGCAGCTGTATTAATCCAACTATTTCAATGTCACCAATTAGTGCCATTATTTTGTTGCCAATGGTCAAGAAACTTTGATATTAATATAATATAACTCCAATATTCAAGAAACTTCTGTACAGTGATGGGCCTATTTGTAGCCACCTACCAATAAAAACAGAAGTGACAACGTATGTTTTAAATTACTTTAAAAATACGGTGTGTTATTTAATAACTTGAACAAATTTTACATTAAGTAAACACTTTGAACTAGATAAACTGAGCCACTCTGTTTTGATCCCTATATGTGTTTTGGGTAAGCAATGTGAAGTTCAGGAGGTGCATTTACAGAACCCTTTGGGGGATGGCACTGTGTTCTGGGTGTTTCTCTATCTGCTCCCAGTGAACAGACTGTAACTAGAGACAATAATTAAACTGTGCTGCACCAACACTGTGTGCTGCACCACAGGGTCTCTCTAAACCATTTTCATTTATTCATTTTCATGTCCACTTTATCCAAGTCAGGATAGCAAGGAGGTACAGCCTAACCTGCAGCAGAGAGTGCAAAGCTTGAAACAACCCCTAGACATGCGTGCGCACATCTAATAACATCGCTATCAGCATCAGTGGCCATGTTCAGCGACACACACAAGGTTACATCCATACACAAGGTTATCTCAAGACAAGTCACTCATACACTCAAGTCAATGCTAATTTAGTGTAGTCAATTAACCTAACATACATGTCTTTTGACTGTGGGAGGAAACAGGAGTACCTGGAGTAAACCCACGCCGGCACGGGGAGGACATGCAGACTCCACACAGAAAAGACCCAGGCCGTTCCACCCTGGAACTGAAGCCAGGACCTTCCTTCTGTGAGGCAGCGATGCTACCCACCGAGCCATCTTGTCACTCACACGTTTACTAGGTTTACACAAAATGCGAAGGTGAGTGAAGAAAATTCTAGGTACTAGTCTACAGTGTTAGGGGATAGCAAATAGAATGATTTAGGTACAAGTCTGTTGGATTTGAGCATGTATATATATATACAGACACAGACAAGTCAGTAACGGAATCCCTTTGTTCTGCCAGGTTAAACATTCTGGTTCTATCCTGCTGCATTAGGTTAAAGGTCCCAGTTATATCTGTATCTGTACTAATACTAATATAATAATGCTTATCAGAAAATTGAGAGTTCAAATGCTGGCTTTACATAGCTGTCATTGGTGAGCTCTTATGAAAGACCCTTAACTTAATTTAGGTCTGACAGTGAGTGCTTAGATGGCTTTAAACATTTAGGTTAGTGGTGCAACAGCTGGCATCCACTGATCTAGAAATGTCATGTCAAAGATGAGCAAAGGACTCATGATATTTCACAGCTTGTGTCAGTGGAAGGAGCCAGGGTCCAGGGGTTAATGATTTGTTTGGAGATTATACCCCCAAAAGGGCACCTTGTGTCCGAATGGCAGTCACCAGGGTGAAAGGATAATTTGTCATATGGCTGAAAATACATTTAGCCTGAAGCATCGTGCAGCAGCTTAAACCCCAAACGCCCACACTGTCAACTGTAATACTGACATAATGGTAGAATAATGTATACTGTCAGACATTCTTGTGTTTGTACATGCGTGTTCATGTGTGTGTGTGTTCTGCACCTATGGCCCTTTGTGGTTAGTGAGATTGAGATTTATAGTGAGAGTAGTTTCGGAGATCACAGTGCACAACAAATTGCTCAACTAATGCTGATAAAGCAATATTTTTAAGGGACCAACATTGATTTAAAAAGTGCTTTTATTAGAAAACTGCAGGATGATTTTTTTTATTTGTTTGGCTTAAAATCAGTCAGGGGTTCATTCAGTCAGGCAGAGGTATGAACTCACTCTTCACCCAGCTCTCTCTGTCTGTTTCTCTCACCTGCATGTCCTAATTTATCTCTCTCTCTGTGATGTATAAAACTCATTATGCTTATGCTGTAGACAGAATAGTGGTTCCTTGTTCTTGCCATCATTGTCCCCTGCAGTTTGACAGCAAGGCCTGCTGATCACAATTACATCTACAACCAGTTTCATTTAGTAGGGTCAGATCAATATTTTAAATAAAATAAAGCCTGTGAGAAACTTAGACAGTGAGGAGGCTAATTAGCTACAGAGCATTTATAGGTTATGGCCTATAATGGAGAGCGAAACATTGCTGTTGTGGTTCTAATGTCATTTTTGGAATGAACCATTTATGGTTTTCTTTAAATTTGTGTTTAATTTGAACACGTACCACTGGGGGCGCTGTGCTGTTCGTGAAATGTCACTACAATTTTAAGTCAAAATACTGACTATTTCAGTACCTGCTGCAGACTGAATGTTAAGGTTGCTGCTGCGCTGGAAGTTTAAAACTGCTGCAAGAGGAAAGGCCGCTGACGCTTGGATCGGAGAGCTTTAAAGGAACACATCTAGGTTTCGTTGGAGGCTATTGGGGGCTCTACTGGATCGAATGGCTGGACTATTTTGTTTTCGTATTACAAGCTGGCGAATAGACTTTGTTAGGACTGCGGCGACAGGCAACGCTGCAGGAACAACAAGGAACGATTCTTTCCACGAGAAGGACGTATCGATGGATACAGAGGTATGGAAGCGCTACCTGTAAAAGGCAGACATGGCCGGTTAAAGTACATTTTGTGTGCACACATTTAAATGACTAGTCAAAGTCCAATGCGCATTGGTTGGTTATAAAAGTCTATGTGTATGTGTATGTGTGATTTAACGAGGCTGTTAAAAACGTTTGGTAAAAACTCATCCAAAGGGCACTACTATTCAACAGTTCAAGGTTTCATGGTTGACACAGAGCATGGTAGAAGGTGCATTCAGTAAAGTCAGGTCTTGTGTAATGATTCAAAACAAGCACTAGTCTTTGATGTGTTTATTTCCTGATGAGGAAAAGCAAAAACATGATATATGGTTTAAAGTGAAAATGTGGAGTGTGAACAAATTCTGTTCTAGTGTGGTTAAATTATTAAAAAATACGTTAAAAAATTGGTTCATTGGGTGAAAATCTGGAAATTGAGGGTAATAACTGTAGGAGCAAGCAGGAATGCTGAGGAGGAAAAAGGAACAATTGGAACTCAATGCAGACTTGGAACCATCTGCTAAACTAGCAGTTTTAAAAACGTATGGCACTTCAAGTGTAATATCAGATGGAATGGAGTCTTACTTTGAAAAATTAACCAATTAAAAGGGAGCTCTTCAACACACAATCCAGAGGAAAATTCATATGAGCCTAACCCTACAGCCTTCCCAGCCCTGTGAAGGATCGATGCACTGTTCAGGGTACATGCTTGTCTTCTAAAATTCCAAGACAGGCTCTCTTAGAAATGCTTCAATTTAACTCAGTTAATGTGTTTGCTGAATGAATCTGTGTAGGCTGTCACAGTGCTAACCCCTGCACCACCATGCCGCCACTTCAAAATAGTTGCAGTATGCAAATACTTGCTCAATAGTAATAATCTAAGAAGATAATCTAAAATTGTAAAGTTGCTTTGAGACAGTGCTTCATTGTGAAAATCGCTATATAAATAAATCTGAATTTACTTGAATAGTCCATGACTCTCACTATGTCCACAAACACCATAAAGTGTGCGTTCTCATCTTTCCATGCAACCAGGCATATTCCCATGTAATCAAAGCAATGAGTGTTTTATTTACAGTGGGGCAAAAAAGTATTTAGCCAGCCACTGATTGTGCAAGTACTCCTACTTAGAAAGATGAGCGAGGTCTGTAATTTCCATCATAGGTACACTTCAAATATGAGAGACAAAATGAGGAAAAAGAATCCAGGAAATCACATTGTAGGATTTAAAAAAAATTTAATTGTAAATCATGGTGGAAATCATGATATGCTACTGAAAATAATGGGCAAAAAAGATGACAGGTAAATATTAAATACTCAAATACTTTTTTTTGCCCACTGTGTGTATAATATACAGTGGGGCAAAAAAGTATTTAGTCAGCCCTCTGATTTGCAGAGTTCTCTCCTACTTAGAAAGATGAGCGAGGTCTGTAATTTCCATCATAGGTACACTTCAAATATGAGAGACAAAATGAGGAAAAAGAATCCAGGAAATCACATTGTAGGATTTAAAAAAAATTTAATTGTAAATCATGGTGGAAAATAAGTATTTGGTCACCCACAAACAAGCAAGATTTCTGGCTCTCACAGACCTGTAACTTCTTTAAGACGATTTTCTGTCATCCACTCGTTACCTGTATTAATGGCACCTGTTTGACCTCGTTATCTGTATAAAAGACACCTGTCCACAGCCTCAAACAGTCAGACTCCAAACGCAACCATGGAGATCAAAGAGCTGTTGAAGGACACCAAGAAGAAAATTGTAGACCTGCACCAGGCTGGGAAGAGGCAAGCAGGTTGGTGTGAATAAATCAACTGTGGGAGCAATTGTAAGAAAATGGAAGACATACGAGACCATAGATAATCTCCCTCAATCTAGGTCCCCAAGCAATCCCGTGGGGTCAAAATGATCTTGAGAACATGAGAACCCCAGATCATGACAATCCCAGAACTACACTGAGGGACCTGGTGAATGACCTGCAGAGAGCTGGGACCAAAGTAACAAAGGCTACCATCAGTAACACACTATGCCGTGAGCGACTCAGATCCTGCAGTGCCAGGCGTGTCCCCCTGCTTAAGCCAGTACATGTCCAGGCCCGTCTGAAGTTTGCCAGAGAGCATATGGATGATCCAGAAGAGGATTGGGAGAATATCATGTGGTCAGATGAAACCAAAATATAACTTTTTGGTAAAACTCAACTCGCCGTGTTTGGAGGAAGAAGAATGCTGAGTTGCATCCCAAGGACAACATACCTTCTGTGAAGCATGGGGTTGGAAACCTTATGCTTTGGGGCTGTTTTTCTGCAAAGGGGACAGGACGACTCATCTGTGTTAAGGGAAGAATGAACGGGGCCATGTATTGTGAGATTTTAAGCCAAAACCTCCTTCCATCAGTGAGAGCATTGAAGATGGAACGTGGCTGGGTGATTCAGCATGACAATGATCCCAAACACACCACTCGGGCAACGAAAAAAGCATTTCAAGGTCCTGGAGTGGCCTAGCCAGTCTCCAGACCTCAACTGCATAGAAAATTTGTGGAGGGAGTTGAACGTCCCTGTTGCCCAGTGACAACCCCAGAACATCACTGCTCTAGAGGAGATCTGCATGGAGGAATGGGGCAAAATACCAGCTACAGTGTGTGCCAACCTGCTGAAGACTTAAAGGAAACGTTTGACCTCTGTCATTGCCAATTAAGGTTATGTTACAAAGTATTGAGTTGAACTTTTGTTATTGACCAAATACTTATTTTCCACCATAATTTACAGTTAAATTCTTTAAAAATCATTACAGACCACTCTCATCTTTCTAAGTAGGAGAACTTTCACAATCAGTGACTGACTAAATACTATTTTGCCCCGCTGTAGTGTTCCTCTTCCAGGGAATGACAACTAGTCCATACAAGCTTATCATGATTCCCACAAGATCTCAGAGGCTTCCATCTCAGGGACTCATTACACATCAGCTGTAGTGATCCAACATTTCAGACTGGCTGTATGAATGGATATTCTGCTGAATGACACACAGTGCAATGATAGTACACATGATTTAAATGTGAACTCTGAAAACCATAGGTGAGGATAAGCTGCTGCTTCACCACAATAGAGACTGGTTTAATGACTGCAGAGTGAAAAAAGAAACACTTTCAGGAAAGCAAAAACAAGAAATATGGTTCTGCTATTAGAAACAGCCACATTACATTTAGATTTTTCTTCTCCAACTGTATGTTCTCCAACTGTATGTAACTAATTTCTGCTTAAAATTACTCAGACAGTTTATTGGTAGGAAATGTTGACCTACAGAGAAAGGGTGCATTTTCAAAATGCTGGTAAGGTGAGATGTAAAGTTCAGTTTTGGTCTGGAGACTTCAGCTCCCTGTGCCTCCACTCTCGATCAATATGGTGTCTGGTCCATCCACCCAAAATGACAGGAATGTAGCTATTTTCTTGCAGGTCTGGGAAAACCTAGGTGACAGAGTAAACATGGCTTGAGGGAGTGGGTGAAGGAGAGAGAATGAACGGAAAGTGTGCATCCATCTGTGTGCTCTCTGAATAAATCAATCAGTTGTCTCCTATTCCCGTCAGAACCTCCGGCTTAATGTCACGGTCAATACAAATGTACTTTCGTCACCGCAAGCAATCAAGAGTCTGGAGAGAGTGAGACAGAGACAGGAGTAGGACAATACCTGGGTGGTCTGAGACCTGGAGCAGTATACCTTTAGGGTTTGGCTTGTAATATATCAGTCTTTGATGCTGAAGGAGATCTGGTAAACCAATGATCTTCAACACTTCTTAACTCTTTGTCACTTTGTCTTGTCATCTCTCGTCCAGGGACCAAAATACCAAGACCAGCTTGCTAAGAATAGTGGAGTTTGACTGTACCTAATTGGAATAGTTAAGTAAACACAATAATGTAGACAATTTTATGGGTCTTTCTGAAGGGCTCAATAGTGCAAGTCTGTGAGCAGGGAAGTCTCATCCTAACGGTTAACAGTACCTAACCACTTAATTTACCACTGTCCACGATTAGCAATCTGGAGTTCATTGGGCTCATGTGACAGTGCTGCCTGGATGGGACGCCACTCCACCACAAGACCCTGTAACCACACCAGCTGATCCTCATATCACCAGTAGAGCAAATGGTCTGATTCCAGGTCCTCAGAAATGACTGTTCCAAGCTGCACATCTAAGCTACAGGAACAGCAATATTATAATTGACGCTCTTAATATAGTTGCAATATTGTTATTAAGATGTATGTTTATATACTTAACAGTTGAAGGTTAAGAAAAAAACAATGGCAGCTTGGCAGAGACAGTATTTGATCATAACCTTGCTTTGGTCTATAGCCTTAACAACTGTACCCCTACCTCAGGTGTAAACTACTTTTCTTTGACTGTCTTTCTTTCTTTTTTTTTCTAAAATATATTTTCATCTTACAAATTCACCACGCACACACACACGCAGATAGTCTCAAGGCTGCTTCAGCTCTGATTCACTGTAATGTTCGCTGCATAACAGCTGAGACTTTCATCCTATTGAGAACATACCTATGACTTTGAACCTGATTATCATTTCAAGGCTCTGAATTTTGCTTTGAAAAGAGTTTTTCTCTGATACTCATGTCAACAACTTCACAACACAGTCCTATTATGATCAATTGATGGCAGAATTAGAATTTTCTTTCTGAATACAGTGGTTGATGCAGATTTTCTGGATTGGAGCATTTTCCTTTGTCGCATTCAGCTTTGACACACAAAAAGCTGCTAACACCCCTAACACTTTAAGGACAAAACTAACCATACAATAGGTGTGGGTGGATAAAATGTGTGTCCTTTACATAGATAATACTTGGGATCAGTAGTAATTACTTATTCAATCAGTCTGATATCAATAAATAAGCTGGCTTCAGAAAGCATAACCTCCTGTCAACTCTGTCAATAGCCTATTACTATGAGAGCAGTTCCCATTTACTAATGCTATGTTTGCATAAATCTGATCAGCAGCCCGCTGGGACTGGTTCCTGTGTGGTGCTGAAATAAATAAATTCATGTCAGCATTAGGCAGTCTGTTCCTTTACAAGCTGAGGGAGTCATGGTCTTTGCCATCTGCTGTAGTGATGATTTCACCTTGATATGAATATGTGTTAGAGACAGAGAGGGAGAGAAAGACATACAAAGCAGCAAATCAAAGCATGGTAACATGCACCAGTGCTTTATATCACTTTCTCAGGGGAGATCAGCTGAACCCATGTGCACAATGATTTGAATCCAACAAATACACACATTCACACTTCTATAAGACTTCAGAAAAATAAATAAAGCACAATTGAACAGCTCCCACTTTTTATTGGATAAATACAATATTAGATTGAGGTTGTGACTCCTCTTAATCTGGTGGATACATATATACATACACACACATTTATATACATATGATATATACAGTGTAGAAGCAAAGTAAGAGACAGCAGCTCATCTGTTGTTGCAGACCTACTTATACCAGCACAACACACACTAAGACACCATCATGGCATCAGTGTTACTACAGTGCTGAGAATGATCCACTACCAAAATCTTACCTGATCTGTGGTGGTCCTGACCATTAGAGAGCAGAGTAAAGGGGATGAACCGAATAAGCAGAGAAACAAAGTACAGAACTACAAAGGGCTCCGATATGAACAAAAATTCATATTTCAATATTCATATCTCATATCGCGATACACAAAGATCTCAATATATCTCTTTCACTGCCAACCTCAAAGTCTAACACACACACAACACACACACACATCCAATAGATCTGATAGTTTTTGAAACTAACTTTCAAATTCAGTAGCTATAAGCCTAAATGTTTCAAATAGATTAACTTGTGTTCAATGGTACATTAGCTCCGTATGTGGTTCTTAGTGTAAAGAAGGTTTTTACTGAGCTTTAGGCTACTAATGTATTTTATTCTGATTTCAAATCAATTAGTTCAATATTGCACTTACCAGTGGCCAAATAAAGCCTGTGACCAAAACATTGCATTCTCAGCCACTTGTTCAGTTGCATCGCTTTGACAATACAGTCAGGCAAAAAAGTATTTAGTTAGTCACTGATTGTGCAAGTTCTCCGACTTAGAAAGATGAGAGAGGTCTGTAATTTTCATCATAGGTACACTTCAACTATGAGAGACAAAATGAGGAAAAAAATCCAGGAAATCAAATTGTAGGATTAAAAAAAAAAGTGTAAATCATGGTGGAAAATAAGTATTTGGTCACCCACAAACAAGCAAGATTTCTGGCTCTCACAGATCTGTTACTTTTTTTCTAAGAAGCTCTTCTGTCCTCCACTCGTTACCTGTATTACTGGCACCTGTTTGACCTCATTATCTGTATAAAAGACACCTGTCCACAGCCTCAAACAGTCAGACTCCAAACTCAACCATGGCCAAGGAGGACACCAGGAATAAAATTGTAGACCTGCACCAGGCTGGGAAGAGTGAATATACAATAGGCAAGCAGGTTGGTGTGAATAAATCAACTGTGGGAGCAATTCTAAGACATACAAGACCATAGATAATCTCCCTCGATCTGGGGCCCCATGCAAGATCTCATCCTGTGGGGTCAAAATGATCATGAGAACGGTGAGCAAAAATTCCAGAACTACACTGAGGGACCTGATGAATGACCTGCAGAGAGCTGGGACCAAAGTAACAAAGGCTACCATCAGTAACACACTACTCCAAGAGAGACTCAGATTCTGCAGTGCCAGGTGTGCCCCCCTGCTTAAGCCAGTACATGTCCAGGCTAATCTGAAGTTTGCCAGAGAACATATGGATGATACAGAAGAGGATTGGGAGAATATCATGTGGTTAGATGAAACCAAAATATAACTTTTTGGTAAAAACTCAACTCCTGTTTGGAGGAAGAAGAATGCTGAGCTGCATCCCAAGAACACCATACCTACTGCGAAGCTTTGCGGCTGTTTTTCTGCAAAGGGGACAGGACGACTGATCCGTGCTAAGGGAAGAATGAACAGGGCCATGTATCGTGAGATTTTAAGCCAAAACCTCCTTCCATCAGTGAGAGCATTAAAGATGGAACGTGACTGGGTCTTCCAGCATGACAACGATCCCAAACACACCGCTCAGGCAACGAAGGAGTGGCTCTATAAAATGCATTTCAAGGTCCTGGAGTGGCCTAGCCAGTCTCCAGACCTCAATCCCATAGAACACTTGTGGAGGGAGTTGGAAGTCCGTGTTGCCTCAAAACATCACTGCTCTAGAGGAGATCTGCATGGAGGAATGATCCAAAATACCAGCTACAGCGTGTGCCAACCTGCTGAAGAGTTACAGGAAACGTTTTAAATTGAACCAAATTTACTGACGAAATACTTATTTTCCACCATAATTTATAATTAAATTATTTAAAAATCTTACAATGTGATTTCCTGGATTTTTTTTTCTCATTTCATCTCTCATAGTTGAAGTGTACCTATGATAAATTACAGACCACTCTCATCTTTCTAAGTAGGAGAACTTGCACTATCAGTGACTGACTAAATACTATTTTGCCCCACTGTATTAGCCTTGTTGTCTGCTGAGTGGCAGGACTCTCACTTTAGTGTACATTTTGGACAGTACTCTTGCAAAGTATATTCAACTATCTTGGGTCAAGAATTTTAGCAGCTGTATGAAATCATCCTGTTCCACAGCTGGGACAGAGAAAATGTCTTTAACTATAGGATAGGGCACTGCTTTAGTAATGCCACTCCACTTCTCACGTTTTCTTTCATAAGGATCAGCACAGCTTATTGAGATTTCTAACTGTTCTGGGTCAGAAGGTTGAACAGGATTGATGGTCTGAGTCGCACCGCACAGTTTAGTGCTCTTCATATTGCACTTTGCAGCACAGTTGTAAATGGTGAAAATGATTAGTCGTGATGGAACCTATGTTTATAACTTTTCTGCATTCTGTACAAAATACATTTTCCTGTTGCTCATCTGACACTTTGAATCCAAAACATCTCCAAATTACTGAGCTGCTGTTTTCGATCCAGCAACTCTTCCGTGGCTCGCCTCGAGTCACGAGTGTTCCTGTTTCGTCTGAGCGTTCAGGGCTTACGAGTGAGGGAGTGGGGACAGGCGTTACAGGAACTGTGTCCCAATCCTGTAGCCGCATCTGCATCCATTCAAAGGAAGCAGTCTATGTCAAGCAGTCAGTCTTGTGCTATGGCACAATTGGTCTTTAAATGCAGCCTCTGAAGGATGCAGCCCCTGAATTGGGACACAGCTAGAGTGAAACTGTGCAAGACGCAGACAGGGTGAGGAGAATGGCGTCTCTGCATCTCTATAATATTAACACAACGTAAACTATATCGATATAAATGATACTGTCTCATCACATACGGTGTCTCATACTGTTGGAATGGTCCATACATGTAAACACATTTTGATTCAGATCCTACTTCTAAAAAACTATTATATTATTTGCTCTTTCTGGATCTTGGTGTTTCTTGAAGCACTTTATGAATTGTAGGCCTTCGTTGGTTTCAAAATTTGTGTACAAGTCATTGATATCTGTTGTAAAGAGTAGGCTATGCGGTCGTGTAACAGAGTCTTGTATATTTTGTATGAAGTATTGTGCATCTTGGATGTAGATGGTGTTGAGTTTAGAGAGTGGTTGGAGGATAAAACACAGATGTTCAACTATTTCATAGGATTCACTATTGCAGTCCGATACTATGGGTGTCCCTGGTGGCATTGTGGGTGTTGGCCAACTATCCAGTGGTTTGTGAATTTTTGGTAGTAAGTAGAACCTCCTGGTTCTTGGAGGATTTTTCCATTTCAGATAATCTCCCTGTTTTTTTTTGTTTGACTAGTTCGTGAAATGTTATTGGTACAATTGTGGGTTCCCAGTCTGATGAGGGTTGAAATGGTAGGGCAGTCTGAGTTTGTGTTGAGCCAAAGAAGGAGACTAATTCAAGTCCGGTGGTAGTGTGTAATTTGGGCTGTCATCTCCTTCCGTTTAGGGCCTTGTGTTTTGTTTAGCCATACATTTGACTCCTTTCTGTGAGATTTGGATTTCAGACTCTGTTAAATTAATGTTCTCTGATGGATTGCTTACCCTTATCACCCTCCTTTCCCATTTTACTTGTATGGCCTTAGCTGTATCTGAGGCCAAGTGGACTTTTCCCTGTTGTTGAAGTTCTAAGCAGGGATTGTCAGGACATCTAGACAATAATGTAATTAAGGGGGCGTGTATAGAGGCAATTAGTAAAGTTGCCATTGCAGCCCCTCAGGGAAAGTTGTTGCCCAGCCCCTCAGGGCTCCCTGGCCCAGCTCAGCCCAGCCCAGGGTCCCCGTACAGCAGTGTTTGTCAATCCTGGTTCTGGCGCCCCACTTCATGTTTTAGTGTTTTCCTGCTCCTAACACACCTGATTCAACTACTCCGCTCATTAACAAGCCCGTTATTGAGTTAAAGTGGGTGTGTTTAAATAGGTGAAGAACTAAATTGTGCAGAGTGGTGGGGCACCAGGACCAGGATTGAGAAACACTGCCATACAGGGATCTTCAATCCTGGCAGCTGGCTTCAGAATTCAGTCAACAAGCTTTTACTGGGAGGTTCCTTGAGGCAACAGGTTTCTGAAAGAAGACTGTCAGCACCTATCCAGGATAGTTTTTAGTTAGCCAATCCAGTTGCCAATCTCATCAGGCTGAGACTAGTTCATATAACCATGTTCAGTCAAACATGGTCAAAAATTCAGATTTACAGTTATTAGAGATAAAAAGAAAATATTTCGTCCTCCATATTCTGAGTAAAAAGTTATTACAGTTGGAATTAACATTACCGGTAATTATACTACCCATGAGGCTTTTGTTTTCATTCTGAGAAGTTCTAATCAAAATTTTCCTCTTTTTTGATAAAGATCAGAATGATCAGATTGTCTGTATAAGGGGCTAAGTTAAAGGTGATTGTGTAATTTTTAAATGTAAAAGTTAAAACCTTGTTTTAAAATGTAATTACATTATATTTAAAATGAGTACCCTATCTTTAATCCTTTGTTGTCCTCTTGTGGCTGTTTCCCAATTTGCACTTCTTTTATCTTTGAGTGAAGTCTATGTCCACCAGTTGAAAGTACAGAGTAATGTGCAATGGCATTCACGTTGCAGTTTACAGTTCAATTTGAGTAGGTGTAGGCAGATAACCCTAAATTCAGTACCAGTAATGTCTAAACGTCTTCTAAAAACTAGGGATGCCCTGATGCCAAGTATCAGCTGATACCCATATGTGCAGCCATGCAACGCCCTGACCAGTTTTTCTCCAATTTCCACAGGTGATGTACTTTAACTTCTCTCATCCAGCCACCCTACCACATGTCAACTAGACCACATGTCAACTAGACCCCATCCCATCACTGTTAGGAGGGGGTCGGTGAGCCCTCCCAAAATGCACAGGATTGGAACCCTGAATGCAGATCAGCAGACAGACCACGGAGTGAGGGAACAAAAACGAGTTTATTTAGAAATGAACAGATACTGGAACTTAGGAGGTGCACGCTTCGTGAGTCGAGTCCAGGGAGCTGGCCGACGAAAGGGGGGGGTGTGCAGCGGGTGAGAAGAGCACGGCGGTGGAGTGATGCTTGCTTCCCAAACAGGAGGGTCCGGACCCAGGACCAGCAGGTTGGACCAGGAAACGGGAAGGAGGATGACAGGAGCGGGTTGACTGGGGAAGAAAGGAAGAACCGGTGTGAGTCAAAACAGGAAAGTAAACCGGCATGGGAGCCGAAAAGAAAACAAAATTAGACTCAGACGACTAGGGTTGGATATGTAGGGAATAATTACTAAGAAGACTGTAGGGACAGTCTGGCTGGAAGCTAGAAACAACACTATGCAATCCAATGCAACACGATGCTATGCTACTTAAGCTAAGCTAAGCTAGCGCTAGCGCAGCTTGTGTATAGCAGCCAGTACCGTGATGAAGACGGAATAATCTGGCGAAGTCTTGACGATCGGCTGGCAGTTATATGCAGGACGGAGATGATGAGTGATGAGTTTCAGCTGTGTGTAGTTGGAGGAGGCGTGGACGAGACGGGAACGGCAGCCAACCGATCGCTAGGAAGCAAGCACAACACACACACACGCCGCGCTCGGGAAAAAGGTAAACAAAACGTGAGGGATCGTGTGCAAATGATCAGAGGTGGAAAAAAACGGTGACGACCCAGAGCGAACCCCAACAGTACCAACCCCCCAGACGCATCGTAAATGGCCGAACGAGGAACCCAGGAGCGCTCCTCCGGACCGTAACCCTCCCAACCGACCAGGTACTGCACCAGGAGACGGGACACCGTGAAAACCTCGTCGCCGCCGACGACCCGGGGGGGGCGGCGGGGGCACGGCCGGAGGGTTAAGGTCCGAGGTATCGACTGGTTTAACCTGCGAGACATGGAAGGAAGGGTTAATGCGCATGTGAGAGGGCAACCGAAGACGAACAGACGTGGGATTGATTACCTTAAGGACGGGGAACGGACCGATGAAGCGCGGGGCCAACTTCCTGGACTCGACGCTGAGCGGGATGTCGCGAGCCGAGAGCCAGACCATCTGCCCCGGAACGTAAGCAGGGCTGGGCCTCCTCCGCCTGTCTGCCGAGCGTCGGGCCGCGTCCCGAGCCTTGATGAGGGACTCCCTGATGGCCCTCCATGTGCCGCGGCAGCGCTGCAGGTGGTGGTCGACGGAGGGCACCAAGCCGTCAGTCTCCTGATCGGGGAAGAGTGGCGGCAGGTATCCCAGCGAGGCCTCAAAGGGGGAGAGGCCCGTGGCGGCACTCGGCAGGGTGTTGTGGGCGTACTCGGCCCAGGCCAGCTGAGAGCTCCAGGTGGAAGGGTCCTTGGAGGTAAATCAGCGCAGAGTGGCCTCGATGTCCTGGTTGGCCCGCTCGGCCTGCCCGTTAGACTGCGGGTGGAATCCTGATGTCAGACTGACGGCGGCCCCCAGGGCTTTGCAAAAGGAACGCCTACCTGGGAGGCGAACTGGGGTCCGCGGTCCGAGACGATGTCGAGTGGGATCCCATGGATCTTGAAAACCTGGTTGAACAGGATTTCTGCCATTTCCGTGGCTGAGGGTAGCTTGGGGAGTGCGATCAGGCGTACGGCCTTGGAAAAACGGTCCACCACAGTAAGGATGACGGAGTTTCCATCGGATACGGGGAGCCCTGTGACGAAATCGGCCGCAATGTGCAACCATGGGCGACCGGGGATGGAGAGTGGCTGCAGGAGGCCCGCGGGAGGCTGATGGGAGGCTTTGGCCCGAGCGCAGGTGGTGCATGCTCCCACGAAACCCTGAACGTCCAGCTCCATTGAGGGCCACTAGAAGTAATGCCTGGCCAGGGCGAGCGTTCGGCGACCTCCCGGATGTGCGGCGAACGGGACTCATGGGCCCATTGGAGGGCGGCAGTCCGGGCCGATGCGGGGACGTAGAGACGGTCCAGAGGACCCCCCCCCAGGGTCAGGTTCCGTCCCCTGCGCCTCTCTGATGGTGTGTTCCACTTTCCAAGACAGGTGGCCCACGAGGCGCTCGGCGGAGAGGATGGTGTCGGGCTGCTCCGGGTGACCCTCCGGCGGAAAGACACGAGAAAGGGCATCAGGCTTAACATTCCTAGAACCCGGCCGGTAGGTGAGAGTGAAATTGAAATGACTGAAGAAAAGGGCTCACCTGGCTTGATGGGAGTTGAGGCGTCTGGCAGTTCGGATGTACTCGAGGTTGCGGTGGTCGGTCCAGACCACGAACGGCAGCTCAGCTCCCTCCAGCCAGTGTCTCCACTCCTCCAACGCCAATTTCACTGCGAGCAGCTCCCTGTTACCCACGTCGTAGTTCCTCTCTGCCGGGGCGAGGCGCCGTGAGAAGAAGGCGCAGGGGTGCAGTTTGCCGTCGGTTCCATCGCGTTGCGAGAGCACGGCTCCAGCTCCCATGTCCGACGCGTCCACCTCGACGATGAACTGCCGACTGGGATCCGGCTGGGCAAGGACTGGCGCGGAGGTAAATAGGACCTTCACCGGTTGAACGCACGGTCGGCCTCGGGCGTCCACAGGAAGGGAACCTTGGTCGAGGTCAGGGCGGTGAGTGGAGCTGCGACCTTGCTGTAGTCGCGGATGAAGCGGCGATAGAAATTTGCGAAGCCCAAGAACCGTTGCAATTCCTTGCGCCCTGGGGGGGTAGGCCACTCTGCCACTGCGCGGATCTTGTCTGGGTCTGCTTTGATGCTGCCCCTCTGGATGATGAACCCGAGGAAGGAGACGGAGTCCGCGTGAAACTCGCACTTCTCAGCCTTGACGAACAATTTGTTGTCCAAAAGGCGGGAGAGGACCTGGCGGACGTGGGTGACGTGTTTGTCTTTGCATCGGGAGAAGATGAGGATATCGTCCAGGTATACGAATACGCACCGGTTGAGGTAGTCCCGCAACACGTCATTCGCCAGGGCCTGAAACACCGCTGGGGCGTTGGAGAGACCAAACGGCATGACCCTGTACTCGAAATGGCCGAGGGGTGTATTGAAGGCTGTCTTCCACTCGTCTCCTTGGCGGATTCGAACCAGATGGTAGGCGTTGCGTAGGTCGAGTTTAGTAAAGATGGTTGCTCCTTGCAGTAGGTCGAACGCAGAGGAGATGAGGGGAAGAGGGTACCGGTCCCGCCGGGTGATGCCGTTGAGGCCGCGGTAGTCGATACAGGGCCGCAGGGATCCGCCCTTCTTTGACACAAAGAAGAATCCGGCCCCCAGAGGAGAGGAGGAGGGCCGGATGAGCCCTGCGGACAGGCTATCGGCGATGTATTCCTCCATTGCCTCTCTTTCATTGCGGGACAGTTGGTACAGCCGACTGGTGGGCAAGGAGGCCCCCGGGAGGAGCTCAATGGCACAGTCATAAGGCCGGTGCGGAGGGAGGTTCTTGGCCTGGTCTTTACTGAATACCTGTCGGAGGTCGTGGTAGTCCACGGGCACGTTGGAGAGGTCCACTGGCTCCGGGGTGGAGAAGTGCGAGCGGAAGACCCGGACGCGGGCAACGCAGAGCGGAGACAATGCTGGTGGCAGAAAACACTCCAGCTGGCGACCTTGCCCTCGGTCTAGTTGATAGAAGGGCTGTGTAGAGCCAACCACGGATGCCCCAACACTAGAGGAGTGCGAGGAGAGCGAATGACCGCGAAGGAGATGTCCTCTTGGTGATTGCCGGCCAGGACGAGGGGCAAGGGTGACGTCCGGTGGGAAATGCGGGCGAGGAGTCTGCCATCCAACGCATACGCCCGCGCCGGGTTGTCCAGGCCTACCAGGGGGACACCGAGCTGGGCCGTGAAGTCCTGGTCAATGAGATTCTCTTCGGCCCCTGAGTCGACCAGTGCCTTTACTGAGTGCGTGTGGCCAGTCAAGCGCAGGACAGCAGGAAGGGTGAGGAATGGTCGGCCCGTGGCGGGGGGTTTGATACACGGGCTCGTCAGGACCCCCACGTTCACGGACGAGCCGGATCTTTTGGCCGCACGACACAGTGTTGGACGTGGTGGCCGGATTCTTCACAGTAGGCGCATAACCCCAGTTCGCGGCGCCGGGCCCGTTCAGCAGCCGAGAGTCGAGCGTGGCCCAGCTGCATGGGTTCTGGGTCTTCCATGACGCTCGGGGAAGGCGAGGGGAACGGCACTGCTGCAGCGGGTCTGGTGCGCACGGCGGGGGCCACCTGGACCAGACGCGAGGCCCTCTCCAACCTACGTGCGTGAATGCGTCGGTCCAGGCGGATGGCCAGGTCTACTAGAGACTGTAGGTCAGGTGGGTCATCACGGACCGCTAAGTCGTCGCGGAGACGGTCGGACAAACCGGACCGGAAGGCCTCACGTAAAGCGGGCTCATTCCATCCGGCGTCCGCGGCCAACGCCCAAAACTCCACGGCGTAGTCAGAGACTGACCGGGAGCCCTGGCGGAGGCACATGAGTCGCCCCGACGCCGCTTCCCCGTGGTTCGGATGGTCAAAAACCGCCCGGAACCGGCACAGGAAGTCGTTGTACAGGAGCTCCTCCAACCTGCCCCGAGACAGAACGGCCTCAGCCCAAGTCAGGGCCCTACCCTGAAGGAGGCCCACAATGTAGGAGACCCTGTTGACATCAGAAACAAAAGCCAACGGACGCTGCCGGAACACCAGACCACATTGCATCAGAAAGCCGCGACACCTCGTGAGATCCCCAGAGAAAGGCTCAGGGTGGGTGATGGGGGGTCCCACTGGTGTCAAGGTGTCGGTGGGCGGCCCAGCCGGTGGTTCCAGAGGGGCAGCGGCACTTGCTGAGGATGGAAAAGAGCTGATGACGGTCGAGGGGGTCTGGCTCCCGGCCGCAAGATCACCGCTCTGTGGGGGAGAAGGAGAGAGCTGGTTAACGGAAGTAGTTAGACGTTCTAATTGGCGGGTTAGGAGCCGGTTTGACTCCAGCAGGGATGCCAGCAGTTTGTCATGCTGCTGGAGCCAAACCTGCTGGCGATCCAAGGTCACCCTCGACCGGAAATAAATAACGGATGGGCTGCCTTGTGACCTGCGGTCCATATTGGCCAGATTATTTCGTTAGGAGGGGGTCGGTGAGCCCTCCCAAAATGCACAGGATTGGAACCCTGAATGCGAAGATCAGCAGAAAGACCACGGAGTGAGGAAACAAAAAACGAGGTTTATTTAGAAATGAAAAGATACGGGAACTTAGGAGGTGCAAACGCTTCGTGAGTCGAGTCCAGGGAGCTGGACGACGAAAGGGGGGGTGTGCAGCGGGTGAGAAGAGCACGGCGGTGGAGTGATGCTTGCTTCCCAAACAGGAGGGTCCGGACCCAGGACCAGCAGGTTGGACCAGGAAACGGGAAGGAGGATGACAGGAGCGGGTTGACTGGGGAAGAAAGGAAGAACCGGTGTGAGTCAAAACAGGAAAGTAAACCGGCATGGGAGCCGAAAAGAAAACAAAATTAGACTCAGTACGACTAGGGTTGGATATGTAGGGAATAATTACTAAGTAAGACTGTAGGGACAGTCTGGCTGGAAGCTAGAAACAACACTATGCAATCCAATGCAACACGATGCTATGCTACTTAAGCTAAGCTAAGCTAGCGCTAGCGCAGCTTAGGTGTAGCAGCCAGTACCGTGATGAAGACGGAATAATCTGGCGAAGTCTTGACGATCGGCTGGCGGTTATATGCAGGACGGAGTTAATGAGCGATGAGTTTCAGCTGTAGGTAGTTGGAGGAGGCGTGGATGAGACGGGAACGGCAGCCAACCGATCGCTAGGAAGCAAGCACAACACACACACACGCCGCGCTCGGGAAAAAGGTAAACAAAACGTGAGGGATCGTGTGCAAATGATCAGAGGCGGAAAACAAACGGTGACGACCCAGAGCGAACCCCAACAATCACCAGTGCTACAAAAGATTGCTCAAGACCTTCTTTCCTTTATCTGCTCCATCATCAACAACTCCCTGACAACTGGTCATGTTCCTTCTGCCTTCCAGAGTGCCAGAGTCATTCCTATCTTGAAGAAACTTACACTCGATGTCTTAGACATCAACAACTACAGACCAGTATCACTTCTTTCCTTCCTCTCAAAAATACTTGAACGTGCTGTGTATAACCAGTTGTCAACCTTTCTCACACAGAATGACCTACAGGATCACAACCAGTCTGGCTTCAAAGCAGCTCACTCCACAGAAACTGCACTGGTGGCTGTTTCTGAGAAACCTCATGCTGCTAGAGCATCCAGACTTTCATCAGTTTTGATCCTTCTTGACCTCTCGGCTGCCTTTGACACAGCTGACCATAAGATTCTCTTTTCTGTCCTCTCCAGTTTTGGAATCACAGGCTCTGCCTGGCAGTGGCTCTACCTGGCAGTGGCTTGCATGGTTAGGCCTACCTTGACCGGTTAGACGGGTTGGACAGCCTGGACGGATTGGACATGCTTTTCTGGACTGGTTGGACGAGTTGGACAGGCTGGCAGGACTTGTTGGATGGGTTGGCCAGGCTGGCTGGACTGGTTAGATGGCATAGACAGGCTGGCAAGACTGGTTGGATGGGTTGGACAGGATGGCTGGACTTGTTGGACAGGTTGGACAGCCAGCAGGACTGGTTGCACAGATTTGCTGGACTGGTTGGACAGGCTGGCTGGACTGGTTGGATGGGTTGGACAGTCTGGCTGGACAGGTTGGACAGGCTTGCTTTACCGGTTAGACGGGTTGGACAGCCGGGACGGATTGGACATGCTTTTCTGGACTTGTTGGACGAGTTGGCCAGGCTGGCAGGACTGGTTGGATGGTTTGGACAGGCTGACAGTACTGGTTACACAGGTGCGCCTGACTGATTGGACAGGCTGGCTGGACTGGTTGGACGGGTAGGACAGGCTGGCTGGACTGGTTGGATGGGTTGGACAGACTGGCTGGACTGGTTGGATGGGTTGGGACAGGCTGGCTGGCCTGGTTGGAAAGGCTGGTTGGACAGGCTGGCTGGACTTGTTGGACATGTTGTACAGGTTGGTTGGACGGGTTGTACAGGTTGGTTGGACGGGTTGGACAGGCTGGCTGGACTGGTTGGGTGGGTTGGACAGGCTGGCTGAACAGGTTGTACAGCCTGGCTGGACTCGTTGGACGGGTTGGACGGGTTGGACAGGCTGGCTTGACTGGTTGGGTGGGTTGGACAGGCTGGCTGGACTGGTTGGGTGGGTTGGACAGGCTGGCTTCACTGGTTGGGTGGACATAAGCTTTGGTCAATAAGTTGTGGTTTAAGATCTCATAACCTTTCAAATGTACCTCATATAAGGTTTTCCTATGCTTTAGGTGTGACGCTACACAACAGAATAACTTTTCCTGTTTTTGGATGAAGCCTTTTTATTATTTTGGTTGATGCTGATTTTTAGAATTGGGTTGTATGCTACTCATAAGCTTCGGTTGATAAGTTGTGGTTTAGGATCCAATAACCTTTTGAATGTACCTCGCATAAGGTTACTCAACCTCCTGGTCTTCCTGAGGTCAGTCGAGCAGAGTTCACGCCGTGCTGAACAAGAGCAGGAACCTTGAACCCCAGCAGATGGATACAAGGAATCAACCATCAAGCTTCAACTGGGAAGTCCCCAGAGGCAACAGGCATCTGTACAAAAACTGTCAGCCCCTATCAAGTGGATTTTTAGGTTGGATGGCCAGTCCAGGTGCCTACCTGGAATCGGCTTCGCCATCATGGTGAGGCCACGTAATATGACCTTGTGTAATCTATTCAAAAATTTTGATTTACCTGTATTACGTGTAAAAAAAACTATTTTGTCATCTCTATTATAAGCGAAGAGTTATTACAGTTTAAATGACGATAATTAGGCTACCCATGATGCATTGCGCCAACCTTGGTCTGTGAAGTTCTAATCAACATTTTCCTCCGTTTTGGTACCGATCTGGTTGATTACAATGACAAAGTTTAACAGGAACTATTTAGGGGGTCCAGTTAAAGGAGAGTGTGCCGTTTAAATGGCAATAGTAATTTAAAACCCGTTTTAAAACTCAATTGCGTTTTCTTTAAAGGGGGAACAGTCGTGTTTAAGCCTCTGCTGCCCTCTTGTGGCCGTTTTCCAGATTGCATTTTACTTGAGTTTGACTGGATAAAATCTAAGTCTTTTGGGTTTAAAATAGGGGGGAAAAAGGTTAGGGTTACATTTCAGGACCAAGTTGGGGTTTAGGGCTAGGACATAGGGTTTGAGGTTTGAGGTTAGGTTTTAGGGTTAAGGTTAGGTTTAGGGATAAAGTGAAGGTTAATGTTATGGTTGGGTGTAGGGTTTGAGTTTGGGTTAAAATTAGGCTTCATGGTTTAGTTTAGGTACTAAGGTTAGGTTTAGGCATATGGCTGGATTTATAGGCCTGGGATCGCTCCCTGGGACATGACAGTGATATGGAAGAAACCATGCACGCCTCATGTGGGCAGTAACATCGCCAAACCTGTCTGGGCTTTAATCCAATCACCTATCCATGTCCCACACGACCCCTACCCTCCTTTCCTGGGACCGAACAGGTGGGGTTTTAGAGTTAAGGTTAGGTTTTAGGGTTAAGGTAAGGTTTAGGGTTAAGGTTAGGTTTAGGCTTCGAGTTTGGGTTAAAACTGGGGTTTATGGTTCGGGTTAGGGGTTAGGATTAGGTTTTAGGGTTAAGTTTAGGGACAAGGTGAAGGTTAAGGTTAGGGCTTATGGTTGCGCTGTTGAAGCTGTCCAGTTGATCTGATCTCTTTCAACCTTGAACAGGAGAGGATTTAAATCTGCCACCCAGTGTCCATTGGTTTCTATGAAGTATTCCAGGATCTGCTGTTCCTGTAAAGGCAGAGAATCTGAAAACTGAATTAGTGATGTATAAATAGTACTAAGTATTAATTTCCGTTATCTGAACTAATCATTATTGTTATTCCAAATCTCAAATTCCCTTTTTAACATTATTCTTGTTGCAAATTTCCACATCTGCCTAGGGTTGCATCCACAAATTACTGTAAATTTGGTACCCAAAAATCCCCTTTTCACAATATTTGCAGTTTTCCTCAATAATTTTCTCACTTTTCTCACTACCTAGTACCTCCCCCCTTGTGCAATGGTTAACACCATGCACACCTAGAATTAACAATGAGAGCAGACTGATGGTTGCTACTGTAAGGCCACTGCCATTTCTTCAACGTTTTTCTGTATCTTTTGTGGTTCCTGTGTCTTTCCATATTTTCTGCTTTTATTATATTTAAACTTCAGTCAATGTCAATTATGTATTATAGTGTTATTGCTGAGTCAATTCTACTAGCTACCTGTTTTGGGCAATGTTAGACCTTCAAGTAACGCACTAATAAATTTGTCATGGTGTACTATCAACTATACCAGCTCCATGGGTGGTATGGTACCTGTAATTTCCAGTCAATGTTTAGATACTATTATTACTATTTATTCGTTATTATATTTTTCTTTTATACTTACTAAAAGATATATTATTATACTGTAAGCTGAGTGATACCAATTTGTACATTTTCTTTTCACTGTTTTATATGATTTCAGTCTAAAATAGGTCTACGTAATTTTCTCACGTCAGCCAGTTTAATTTGTCTAAGCATTTTTAGTCACTCTACCTTAATACTCCCTCATATGGACCAAATATTCACCAAATCTTTGCTTGATCCCAATGTTTTTGAGTACTGTTCGATAATAAGACTTTTGTAACCATCAGCTCTCTCC